>PVHY01022966.1:0-21662 GCA_004024945.1 Uropsilus gracilis | reverse complement strand
CACTGCTCATTTCCACCATGTCTGTGAGTTGTAGGAGAAAGAATCAGAGAACCCCCTGGCTGCACCCTCAGATCTCAAGAGTGCTGGAGGGGACGGTCCTTCCATCTTCCCCGCACAAACAACTCTGCCTACATCTGCTCTGCAAGGTCAGGGACTTGCTTTGAAATATGAGCAGTGTTTTTCCTTTATCAATTCACTAAATTTGTTAGAGAAATCAGCTTCCTTTTGTTAACTAAAAAGGCTAAAAAGTAGGTAGATAACTTCTTTCATTTGTTTTTTTTTAAATTTTATATATTTTTATTAATTTTTTTAGTGTATATATAATGGGCCATGTTTTCTAAAACATGGCCAAATATTGTAGCAACGGAACTGATAGCAAGCCGAATAGGGCAGAAGCCTCCAATCAACAAGTCAAAGAAAGAAAGCAAAACTTTCAAAAACTAGGTTTTCCCCACAGTTCATGGCAGATGCCAGAGTCACAATGCAGTTTAAACACAGGGTTTTATTAACAAGGAAAATTGGAAAAGAAAAAGTCCTTAATGCCACAAGTGGTCAGTTATTTTACTGCCATTGCCGTTTAGTTCAAAAGTACCAAACGCATGTCCAAGATGATGTCCTCTTCCAAATCTGAGGCAGGTGCTTTGCAAAATTGTTTCTATCTCTGCATCTTCTCTCATCAGCATTCTGACCTGCTCAGCTTCTCCAAGTTTCTTTAAATGTTTCCAACAAATACCGATGCAAAATCAGCTTTCCAAATCCCTGGCTTTCTTCAGGCAGCAGCTTTTCACACCACCTTGCTCTGAGCCATGACCTTCCTTTCCCAGGCCTGCCTCAGGCGGCCTCTGGCCACATTCACCGGACCTGCCCTCAGCAGCCTCTGGTCACTGCTGGCCTGCTAGTCTGGCATTCCAACTCCACACTGGCTACTCCTCTGCCAGCCACTCTCCCACCATGGCTCCTTGCCACCACTGGCTCACTCTTCCTTGGGGCTTCCACCCAGCCCGGTCACTCCGGTTCCTCTTTACTGGCCTGCCATTCTCGAGTCTCCCACACTTCTTTGGGTCACTTCCATCCTCCTCTTTTTGTGTGCCCTTTTCACACTTCTCGTTCCTTCTCCCAGGTCTTTCTCTCAGACCCTGTCCACCAGGACACCAGCACCTAATACAATTTTCAAGTACCTCATTACCAGAGGCCCCAGCTGCCCATCCAGTCAAGTCACCCTATATCAGAACCACTCTCTTAAAAAATCTGATACTGTCCTTTCGGTCATGGCCATTAATTTGACTCCAAATAGTCCCATTAATAAATTTCTTTTCCTAACTTACTTCGGTGTCAGAGCCAAGATCATTTTTATTGACAAGGATCTTGACATTTTTTAATGAGTCCTGCAAGGGCAGGGAGGAGGTGACACAGAAGGCAAGTGGGTCAAAATGAAAGTGGAAACACAGAACCTGGAACAAGTCAGGGAGGAGGACAGAGAACAGGACGGTGGGAGAAACTTCCATTTAAGTTTCAGAAGTGAAAAGTTGCCAAGTTATTGAAAGGATTTGTTAAGAAGTGATTTTGGAATTAAAAATTAAGACTAAAATAAAAAGCAAACAAAATCTACTTGGGCCGTGACTGCAGAGGTCTAGGGGGAATGAGTCAGCATGAAGGTGGTGATGGTGGGAGAAAGCTCTTGAGCCTGTTGGGAGGCAGGAGAACCAACAGCCACTCCTCTGTTTTCCTCCTTGTGGTCTGAAATCCAAGCAAGATTGCTCTTTGCCATGGCGGTCACCAGCCTCACCTTCTCAGGGTCACCTCCCCTGTCTTCCAGCATGGATCTGCACTAGGCGGGGACTTGTTTTAAGCAGCGTGCAGTCTACTATTGTTATCTTGAAATGTTTCATGTTTTCAATGGTGGCAATGGACCTAAACCACATAGCAAGGAATGCACGCAGATTTTTTTGAGCTCAGCAAAATTCCTGTTGCCTTTCCTGTGATGGAATTGATGGAATTCCTTCCCTCAATCCACCCACACCCCTTCCCTCCCCCAATCAACCTCTGCTCCAGCACCGCCCATGCCCCCCACTCCTCAATCTCCTTTCCCCCCTTTTGTCAGTCTTTGTTTTCTGCCTTCTTTTGGACCACCTGCCAACCTGGGTCACCCCCTCCTAGGCCACACCCATCATGGAGTAACTATGAGCCCCAATATCCAGGTGCATAAACTTTATATCCTCCTTTGTCTATCTAATAAGCTACCTCTTCATGTTGTCACATACCTCCCAGCCCCTGGGGGAGTCACGGGCCAGGTCCTGCTGTTTGCTCTCATAGAAGTGGCGCAGCATCTCCTGCATCATCTCCAGCTCCTGGGCCTGCTGTCTCAGGTGTTCAGCCCACTTTGACTTTGCCCGCTGGTGCCAATGCTTTGACTCTAGGTAAAGGTTGAACGCATCCAGCATCATATACATGAGTGTGAAGGTAACACTCACATACGAGGTCCATCTGAGCAATACCTCAAAGTTGTATCCCCAAACCAGCTTGAAGTGCCTGGTGCTTTGCATGGAGATATTTCTAGTTATCACAAGATTAATGAGCCTAAAGCTAAATTGGGACTTCTCAATGTTCTGATAGTTAATTCTTCTTTTGCTTAATTTAAAAATTCTATCTTTTACTGAAGAGAGTGTTGGTACACATTGTGGCAAAATTTGCAAGCACATATTACTTATACTGCTTTGACCCGATGTCATACGTTTGGTGTTAGATTTTGCTTGTGAGGTTTTTACACTTTCCCTGATACTGGAGATCAGTCTCGTCAAAGCAGCGACTACCCCCAGCCCCAGTCCAGTTACTAAGAGCCACAGACTGATTTCTGCTGTCACATGCTTCACAATCAGGGTAAGAAAGATCAGGAAGCCAGATGCTATGCTTATGGAGTCAGCTACCATGTTCAAGATGGTGCAGTACTTGTGGTCCTTGTCAGCCTTCTCAGCCAACTTACGTAGCTGAGCTATGCACTCCTTTAGCTTCTCTTCCTCCTGGGGAAACACTTCCAAAAACATCTCCCCACAGGCCTGCTTTTTTTGCTCCATGTCTCGGTCATTCAACATGTTCAGCCCTTCCCATAGCTTCTTTGTCTCATCTCTGCAACAGTGAAGGTCAAATGTTAGGAATTTTACTAAAGATTCCCTATCAGCATTAAATATGCCTTATACATTATTGATGCTCCATGGTGTTTATTAGACCTAGAATGAAGACATGAGGTCATAAAGATGCTCTGTGGGAGTAGATATTTGATAAAGGTAATTTTTCACTTAAGGCAGGTCATCACCTTCACCACAGCAGGGTTTTGTAAACTGGGTACTCTGTAGAAGGACAGAGAGGCAAAGACTGAAGAAGAAGCAGGCCCATTTGAAGAATGAATTAATGAACCTTCATTCGTGTGCAGTGAAGAATTAGCTTGTTTAATCCTCTGCCTCATGTGCCTGGCAATGAATAGGTGGCCAATAGACCCTAGGAGGTTCCTGACTGGTAGGTCATCCTTTGGGTCCATGGCCACAGTCACAGTGTAAGACATGCTGGGTTCTTCCAGTGTCATGCTTAGGAGCAGATGGTATCTCTTCCCACCTGAGACTGGGGGCTTACAGATCAGTCATGTGTCAGCTCATGATCAAGTCCCTATATAACTGCATATATGAGGTTTGGGTGGAAGTGAGTCTCTGAATGAGAGAATTTAATGAGCACCTTCTCTTACTGAGGACTTGATTTTGACATTTTGTGTCCTATCCTTCCTAACTTGTATTGCTCAGCCTTTGCAAGAGTTCTACTATGTGCATTTAGCCAGAATCCCCTTAACCTTGATATCCCATCACCCTTGATTATAGAGCTAATTCCTCATCCCCCACCTTTGGTGGACAAGTCCTTGATCTGTCTGAGTGGTTGTCCTGCTGGGTCAACTGAATGTGAATCTTCCTGCTCTTGATATCTCCTCTGGTCATTTCCTACCCACTACCCTTCTCAATTGCCCACTGGCTACTAATATCCAGTGTTACTGTATTTAAACCAATCTCTCTCCTCTATTGCAATGATCTTGACACATGACAATCTTCTGTATCATTTTAACAATGTCAGAAAAAATTCCTTTAAAAGTCTAAGCTCCATTGTGGCAATACCCCCAGGTTCCTGTCACACACTGACTCCCGGCCAGTAACACCTCATGAGGACAAAGGGAGGGTCACAGGTACAGCCCTCTTGGATTATGTGTTCACTCTGTGCTAATGATATCTGTATCTTTTCTCTGTAGTAAATGTAACTGTGGGCATAGTGACTTCCGGTGAGTTATTTGAGTCAACTAAGGAATTCTCAAACTCAAGAGAGATCTCAAGGATACCCCATATCTACAGTTGGTTCAAAAAGTAAGGGATGTATTGGCGATTATATCCCTGGATTTGGTAGTTTGCTTATCTCTGGGCGTTCAGAATATAAACAAATCCAGAAACTGAGAGCTAGAAGGAACCTTGTGGTTATGTTCCCATTTCTCTTCTCCAAGCCTAAGGCTCATTAATGACTTTTGCCAAATGAAGGTCACTGGATCCATCTGAAACACATGTTGGCTGGGAAACAGGAGATGTGCTGCTCACCTGGTACCCCCAACTTCCACATCTGCCACTCTGACCTCTGACACAAATTCATCACCTCTGACCACCAAAGTGGTCATCAATTAAACTCATCTCTTACTTACCGAGAGCATCACATGCATGCAGATCAGGCAAAGGATACTTTATGGAACCTTTTTAGACTGTAGGGAGTGTTAAGAACAGCAGTATGAATTGTGAAACCTGAAAATATCTGAATTTTCAAGCTGATAGAGGAAGTACATTTATATCTGGAGGGAACTGAGGGGTCTCCCCAACATCCTTCAGGTCACATAAAATTGGCAACCACTTGGTCTCGGTGATGTTGGAAGTGATCTAAGACAACCAGTCATCATCTGGGTCATAGACTAGAAAAAAGTCCAAGACCCCTAGAAGTGATTGGAGGAAATAGCCACCAAGGGCCCTTGACTTCCGGCAGTGAATCATCAAATCAAGGAGGAGGAAATAGTGGCCAGATGATCGCATTTAGGTGAACTCCTTTGATGTCACAGTTCACTCTAAGGCCTTCACCACCACCCAATCAGGTTGATTGGTATTCCCATTGGACCAGTGTCAAATCTGAGAACTGAGGCACAAGTAAGAACCCAGAACTGAACAGGGGTAGATCAAGCTTGGTTGCAGCCTCCACTCCTTTTGAACCTTTTTGTAAGGTTCTATTTGTAAGATTCCTTGCATAGGGATAAAGGGCTCCAGTCAGAGACCCCAAACTGAAGTCCCCAACCCTCCCTATTCTCAGAGTTATGGTCTTAGAGCACAGAAATTCCTGCCCATCACAGGCAGGAGGGTTCCATAGCAAGGCAAAGATTCTGGTTTTAGGACCATGCTGAGAAGCAGCATACATGGAAGAAATGGGTAGAAGTTCTGGCCAGGTTAGCAAGATCAGCTAACATACCTTACCTGTAAATGACGAACAAGAAAGAGAATAGATAACAGAGATGAGAGGTTTTGATTAATCGAAACACTGGAGCCCCCAGACAACAGGCCCTAGTCTCAGGACCCTGGTTTGTGCCAGGAGGTGATGAATCCCACCCATGTACATTCCTTATGTGTGTGCCCACCTTTGAACTTCAGCCTTCACCTGATCCTTAATAAATATGAGACTGCCTTCACATCAGGGCTACTGGGGCTTGGGCAGACCCCCACAGGGAGTCTTGGGGCACAGCCCTGCTGGGCTTCTCATTGCTACAACCCATAGAAGTTCAGAGTAATCTTTCACCCCACACCACCCCAAAGTTGCTACCCTGAAAGGTAACACCCCCAACAACACAAAATGATCATGCCAGGCCTTATTCATTCCAAATGGAAGCCTGGCTGGTTTCCCCACTGCAGCAAAAAGACCCTTGGCTCCTGTCCCTTCGCTTAACTTTGCTCAAAGTTAATTTAATCGAGCATCTACTATGTTTCACAGACCAGCCTAAGCACTTCATCAGCTGTTTTTCCTCACAACATTGATCATATTAAGAATTGAGGCAGAGGATGGGTAAGACACTTGCTATGGACACATAACTCCCCAACTCCTGCAGATTTTATTCCTTCTCATCCCTGGCAAATGACATGGGTAACATAGTCCATGCAGATTATTTAGAGGGTATAGCTTTAACTGCCTGGAGGAGGTGTGCCTGCCAGGAAAAGACCCGCCCAAGGAAGGTCATCTGCGTAACATTCTGGGACACCTCCTGGAGGTTACCTGGACAAGCCAGCCACAGCCACAAAGGTCCCCCAGGCTTGAGTTTCACTCAACAGGAATAGCAGATCCTCTCTGCTCACTGTGCACAGGACATACTCAACGGCTTCCTTCAGAAAGCTGCTTCTCTCTGGATGGAAAGAAGAAAGCTGAAAGTTGTATTGGAGAGAAGATGGTGTTGAATGTCAGGGATCAGGGTTAAATTCCTGAGTGCTGTGGATGGGTCTTTGGTGTGATGACCTGAACTGTGTCTCTGCCCTCACAATTTACATGCTGAAGTCCTGACCCCCCCCAAGTGACTGTAATTTGGCCTTTCAAGAGTAGGGTTCAATAAAGTCATAAGGTAGGACCCTAATATCTCTCTGTCTACCCCTGCATACATGTGCGTGCATGCACACGTGCACACACACACACACACATACACGGAGGCCTTGTAAGACAGAGAGGAGGAGACCATCTGCAAGCCACTGAGCGCAGTCTCCCAAGACATCAACCCTGGAAGTAACTTGACCATGAACTTCAAGTCTCCTCAGTTATCTTCTTCTGGCATCTAAATGTGTTTAGGAATTCTGATCTTTTAAATTTTGGGAAGCAGAGTGCAGCTACATGCTATGCAACTCTTACTACCTAGCAGCAGCGAGTAGAGGGCTGTGAACAAATACATTCATATTCTGACAGTGAGGTCTCCCCTGTGCTCTTCTGGCCTGGGGGCTTGAATGTTACATTTGAGAGGCTTCCCTGGTTGTTGGGATCCCAAGGATCAGAAAATGGAGAAACATGAGCAGAAGACTCAGCCCAAAGCCAGCACCCCTGACCTTTCCATGCAGGGAGCCCAACAGACAGCAACTTCCCCTTCCTCTCTCAGTGGATTCTGATGTGCTGACACTGCCTTTTCATAAGGTTCTCTGTGAAGTGGGAAGACCTGGAGTTGCATGTCAAGAAGTAAGTCAGCAAACAGCTGAGTTCTCCACACCTCTCCCCCAGACTGTGTCCCCTATGGCCCTGACACCAAGATGGCCCCTTCCTGCCACCAGCTGATCAGGGGAAGAGGACATGGGGACCTTAGGGAGCAGTGACCTCAGGAAACTCCCACCAGGTGCCACAGAGCAAAGCCTAGGCAATGAATCTGTGAGGGGGGATGCTGGATGCTGGAGGGTTTCTCAGAGGAGGTGATACAGATTTGGGCTTTGAAGGAAGAGGATGATTTCCCAGGTGGTAGAGGGTTCTTGGCAAGGGAAATGGAAAGGACCAATGTCCAGAAACATTGGTCATGGACATGACCTTCAGCAGCATTGGGGCATATGTCTGCCTTGGGTCTCTGGGTATCAGGGGCTATAGGGCTCCTGAAGACTCCTGAAGGTGAATGGGTAGCTTGTTAGGGTATGTATGTTTGTGTGTGTGTTCAGGTTGGTTAGGGAGGGAGAAAGACTTGTTGATGCCAAGTCTGAGGGTTGTAATTTTCTGAGGCCCCACAATCTCTAGGTGACAGAACTTCAAAAGGAGAAAGTGGTCAGGCTGACCCAGAGGCCAACAGTATGGCATTGAGGTCAGTGAGGGAACGGGACTGGTGGGTGGTGCTGGGTGGGTATTGTGTGTGGTGAATGATAATGGGGTGCTCAGAGGAGGCAGTTTCCCTTTCTCTCTCCCTCAGAGAGAGAAAAGGGAAAGAAAGCCCTGTGCCCACGGCTGTGTGACCAATGCCCTGACTCACGGCAGGAAGCTGCACCACACTCAGAGCACCAAGTCTCTCCAGCTGAGTCTGGTAAGCTGCTGGGGAATCCCCACCTTACTTTCTCACCCTCTCAACCTGCTCTTAGAAAGGAGGGCTGCCTGGCACTATTCTCCTGGACAGGGAAATCATGTCTCCAGAGGTCGGGGGGGGGGGTAATGTCACTTGAGGCTGTGGCAGAACCTGGATGGTAGCCTTGGTTTGCTCCTGGCTCCCTCCCTCCCCCTGTGCCCCTGAACAGTGCATAAGGAAGGGGATACCCAGGGGGGCTTGTGAAGACACCACCATTTCCTGAACAGTCCAGGGCTACACTGCCTGAGACATGAGCAGGAGACCCAAGAATGAAGGTGAGGCTTGGGTGCTCATGCCTTGGAAAAATGGAAGGCAACAGATGCTGGGAGCAGCACCTCCAGTCCTATAAATTTGTGGATGGGACAACGTTGAACACATCTCAGCAGGTGACCCCATCAGAGAACCAGGTGACAACTGCTTGAGAAGAGCAACCCTGATCCCTGACACTCAAGTCCATCTTCTCTGCACCACAACCTTCACTTTGTTCTTGTCACCCAGAGAGCAGCAGCTTTCTGAAGGAAGTCATTGAGTATGTCCTGTGCACTGTGAGCAGAGAGGATCTGCAAGTCCTGCTGACTGAAGCTCAAGCCTGGGCAATCTTTGTGGCTGAGGCTGATTTGTCCAGGTAACCTCCAAGGGGTGTCCTGGAATATCACCCAGATGACCCTTCCTGGGCGGGTCTCCTCCTGGCAGGCCCACCACCTCCAGGCAGGACCCTGTGGTTGGAGTTGAGGATGTTCCCTTTCCACAGTCCACGAGGAATGTGTTCTCTGGGTCATTTGCTGGTGAGAATGCTCTTGGCTGAAGAGAGACAAAACTCTGCAGTATGAGGCAGGTTGTGGGACCCTGCCAAGTGACTTCCCAGCCACTGCTGAATGTCTTCATCTGTTTAATATAGGTGTGAGGCATGTGAGATGGCACAGTGAAAGTGTTCAGCCTCATGATTGACACATAGTAGATGCTCCACTGCTGCTAACTCTGAAAAGGTTACTGGGAACAGAGGGGGCCAAAGCTCCTCTACCTGGAAATGAGATGAGCAGGCCTTCCTTTGGCCATTCAGAACAATGCTGGCACCACCCGAGTGTCTCCTACAACTGCCAGATGAGTACTTTGCTCCCAGTGTAGGGATCCTCAAGCACCAGCTGGAGCTCCTCTGGGTCCTGCTCTCTCCCTGTCTGGCTCTGGGGCTCCAGCTGCTGCCTCAAGTTTCTTAAGCATTGGGGAAAGGGAAGGGCTAATCTAAGTTACAAGTGGGTCCCAGGGGAGCAGACTGCAGTTTGCTGAAGGAGACAGTGATTTTCAACCCAGTCTCCTAGCAGAGAGGTTTTCCTTGGGTGATCAAAAGCTTGACCCAGGCTGACCTGTGAACCCCAGCCCCTCACAGAGTCGGAGCTCCTGACCCAGTGACCTATACACATCAGGTCACTAGCCTCCTTAAAATGTTCCTTTACCAAATGCCTAGTGCTTAAGAACATTTTAAGGAGGCTTTTATTTACTACCCCCTTACTTAGTACATGCTAGAGAGAACATCTGCATTGTAGGAATCATAATTAATGTTCATAAGAAATTCCTTCCCATTTGTGAAATTCTCTGATTTGATTTATATGAGAGTCTCTGACTTATACCTGATAGATTTTATCAAGCCCGTGCTTCAGGTGAGCAAGTTCCTCATTACCTGACCTTCCTGTTACAGGGAAGAGCAAGATGTGCTGCGTGTAAGACTGAATGAGCTGAAAATTCATGAGGTTCCCCATGATATGACAACTTGTGTGAAAGAGAGAAGGCAAGTAGGGAGAGGTTTCTGCAGGTGTTCCCTCAGTTCAAAGTGCAACTTGAGAAGCACATAGCGAAGCTCCGGGACCTTGCAGACTGGGCCGACAAGGTTCACGAGGACTGTACCATCTCCAAAGTGGTGGCCAACTCCGCAAACATTGTGTCTGGTGTTCTGACCATACTTGGCTTGGGTCCGGCATCCATCACAGCAGGAGTCAGTCTGGCAGTGATGCCACTGGGTTGGGGATGGGAGCAGCAGCTGCTGCTACCAGTGTGACTGCCAGCATCATGGAGAACAAAAACATGTCAGTAATAGAAAAAAGTAGTCAGTGACCTGGAGTCATCTGGAGTCATAACAAAGCTGTTCAAGGAAATCAGTGCAGCTATACGTAAGAGATCAAGTAAAATTGGTATGACAAAAACAGACATTGTGCTGGTCTACCATACTGCCAAGTATATTCGTGTCCTCAGGGTGGTGCATAACACCCATGTAGCATCCACAGGTGGCCAGCTGGTGGGGAGCCCTGTTGGGGCCACTGGTAAGGTTATGGGCCATTGGTGGAGTCTTCACAGTTGCCTTCCTTGTGCTGGACATTGCCAACTTCACGCAAGAGTCAAAGGACCTGCAAGAAGGGGCAAAGATGGATTTGAGTGAGAAGCTGAGGCAGAAGGCCCTGGAGCTGGAGATGGTGCTGGAGGAGCTCATCTAGAGCCATGCCAGTCTGTATTAGGGTCTGACCCCACCTCCCCTGGAGCAGTGCAGGGAGTAGAGACCTATGGGGGACACAGCTGTGGAGCAACCTTGCTAGAGAGAGAAAGAGAGTGAGGTGAAGACCGCGGATGGGTGTTAAGGATATGGGCCAAGAACAGACAGTTCTTGATTGTGTCCTATTGGCAGATATCTGCCTTTGCCCTTGTTATTTGCCTGCCAGTGTCACCTCAGAGGCAGTAGTGAGCAGGGCAATTACTGTTTCACTGTGAAGAACCCTGGGGTGAAAAACCAAGTAAATGTCAAACAAATCCACTTACAGCCACCATCATGTGAGTTTCAGGAAGAAAGAGAATCAGAGAACTTCCTGGGGGCACCCTCAGGTCTCAGGGGTGCTGGAGATAAGATTCCCCCCCCCATCTTCTCCACACAGACAGCTCTGCCTGCATCAGCTCTACAAGGTGAAGATAATGCTGTGAAGTTTTGAGTAGTTTCTCTTTATTCATTAACTAATTTTGTTAGAAATCCACCTGGATAGCTTACTGAATATGTTAGAAATAGACAAGATATCTTCTTTCCTTTGTTAAAAAGTTTTGTGACATTTCTCGGCATGTAGCTTAACTATTTAGTGATGCTCAAATTGTCTTGGACAGAAACCAGTTACATGATGAAATGTAATGTTGGTCTCCTGTATCCAGGTTATCAGTTTGGCTCTGAAACCTCTTTAATAAATATCTCTTTCTGATCATGAAGCTGCCTTCAGAATGGCTATTACTGAAATGAAGGGGGTGAGTGCAGCAGATGGTGTCACGCACAATCAGGGGGGTCCATCTGATGGAAGGTGGCAATCACAGGCCTGGGATAAGGGGGAGGGGACTAACAATAGAGAGTGGTGGGCACTGCCCTGCTCTGGGACTCAGGTAAATACTTGGGGTCATGGAGCCACCAGGGAAGTTCCGGGAATCAAGAGTTATGGAGGAGCCAGTCAGACTGTGGATGAGGACAGGTGAGGGGAAACTCACCAACTCTTGGTTAGTGTCTGATGGCCAGCAGACAGGTCATGAACAAGAAAATTGTTCACCATCAGTTGTTCTTTGGGAAATGCAACTCAACAACAGCATGACATGCAGTCTCACCCCAATGACAGTGATCCACAAACCAAAGAATGGAAACAGAGCAGGTGGGGGAGGGCAGGGGGTCAGCACCTCAGCTCCTGTGGCCTGGCTGCCTGAGAACCCTGGGGTGCTGCTGCTGAGGCCAATGGGGATAAAGAATCTCTGTTCTGATAGGAGGAGTCAAGGTGTTTATGAGACAGTGAACCCAGTGGTAGAGTCACCCTCTGAGTTCAGAGCAGGTCCCCTGGGGTAATTGGGGCCCTGAGAGGGGAGGGACTCGCAGAGCGAGCAAGGTTATCTCCATGTTCTGCCTTCATGACCTCTGCTCTGTAGTGTGGGGTGTAGGGGTATAACTGGCAGCTCTGTGTCCCCCAGACTGGAAGAACCCAACAGTGTATAAGCACAGACTGGAGTCAGGACTCCTGTCTCCAATCCACTGCAAATGGAGACACCCATGCATCTTTAAGGGTGCTCTAATCAGACAGCTGGCAATCTGGAAAAGAGGGAGGAGAGAAACCCTAAAGACACTGCCTTGGCATCTCCTTCCAGCTGGCTCTGTACAAAGTGTTGAACAAAGACAGTTTGGCAGTGAGCAGGCCTCTTGGGATGCCAGCCCCAGTCCCTCACCACCTTTAGGACACCTGGTCTTCCTTGTCCTCCCAGACCTGCCTCTGCCCCTGTCCCATGAAGCTGGTCTGCACGAGGCCCTGTACTGCAGTGCTGCACATGCGTCCTTGGGCTGGAAATGCATTCAGTGCCAACAGGCTATGAATAACTGTGTGTGCTGATTTCCTGATACACCATGTATAGTGTCTTACCAGGCTCCTCCCCCTCCCTGGCCCCTATCTGAGGGGTGGGAACAGGGGGTACAGACTACCTGTAGGGTCCTGGCTCTGTCACCTGCAATCAAACTGCAGATGTGAGAGTCTGGAGGCCAGGGTGCGAGTATGGACCTGTGTGTACACAGTCAGCCAGGAACCTGGAGTCATGGAACCATCTTTGCCCTGAATACTCAAGACCCTCTGTGGCCTGGGCTCTGCCCACTCGGGGTGCAGGGACCCTGGACTTGTCACCTCCAGAGAGGAATTTCTTCAAATCTACTTATTGAAGAATTTGGTTTTACTCTCGGTGGATTTGTGTGAACTGTGTGTGCCGGGCAAGTTCCCCTGCTGTCAACTCAGTAATGCAAATAGTGTCCCCTGGTTGCCTGGGGTTGCACTTGGCTGGTGCTGGCATCTCGGAAGCCAAGATGTGCCGGGACAGGATGGCAGTGAGGGAGGGGTTTGAGCTGGACCTCCAGCCTAAGGGAAGTGCACAAACAGAGGAGGTGGGACGAGGCCTCCCCAGAGGAAGGGAAGCCTGAACCCAGGCCTGGGGGCTTGGTCCAATACAGGGACAGGAAGTGGGATCTTCTAGGTGACTGCTCCAGGGGAAGGATGTGGGAGGGTGTAGGGAGCAGATGGGGAACTATCAGGAGGGTCTGGGAGAACTTGGTCCTGTGATCCCTTCTTGTGTTGCCATGAGGGTGCCCAACAGCCCCATGAAAGTGATGTTTGGCAGAGTCTGTGGGGCAGCACCTGAGAGCTGTGGGTGAAGAACCTTATCTGAACCCACAGCTGGGTAGGGGCTGATTCCTCCAAGTCCTTCCTCCTTTTCTAAACAGCTCTTTTCCGGGAATTGATTCCTCAGCAGGGTAGCCAAGGACACTCATGTACTAATGTAACAGCAGGGAGTAACTTGGCATCAGCACCCGGCTGAGGCTCCACACAAACACAAGGCCAGGCCTTCTTGGCAGGAAAAAGGGGAGGCTGGGACAGGGACCTCATGTGGTTACACATGGTATGACCTGGGATCAGCTCCTCCCCCCTGTGCTCGTCTTCTGGTTCAGGGCCTAGAGTTTCACAAGCCAGAGGCTGCCTGGGTTGCTGGGGTCCCAGGGATCAGAAAAAGGAGAAATATGAAAGAAGGCTCAGTCGAGGGCCTGGCAGGATGACCCCAAGGAGCTGTTGCCCTGCCTCCACCAGATAGCTAATCAGAGGGAGAGTGGACATGGGGACAAGTGGAGAGCAATGATCTCAGTAAACTTCCACCAGGTTCCAGGGAGCAGAAGTCAGACAGTGGACTCTTTGGGAGAGGTTGCTGGAGGACTTCTCAGAGGAGGTGATATCAGTTTGGGCATTGAAGTGTGAGGATCACTTTCCAGGTGGTGGAAACAAGGACTCCTGGAACAGGAGCTGAAAGCAAAGTTGATGAAGCTGCATGGATGTGACCCTTAGCAGCAGCTTGGAACACCTCTGATCTGGGCTTCTGGGTGTCATGACCTGGCTGGTGACTAACATAGAGGTGAATAGGGCCTGCTGGGGAAGAGCAGCTGGGCCCGGGTCCCTGAAGTAGGGCTGGACCAGGGTGAGTCCCCCGAGTTTGTCAGGACTCCTCCTAAGGCCGGAGTCTGGGCCCTTGAGCCAGGACACATCTGGAATGCAAAGTGTCAGGGTGCTCTTCTAATGACCTCATTGGGGAGGAAGGGACTGTCTGGAGTGGTGCCCAGTGGGTGGTGTGTTTCCTGTTTGAGCAGTTATGTCAGTTTTGTTTTCACTTTTAGTTCCCGAGTATATCTGTGAGGAGAAGTTGTGTCTGCTTGTTACACAACCACCACAGGGAAGTGGAGCACACAAGAGCCACTGCTGCTTCTTCCAGCTCAGCCCAAGGACGAGCCCTGGTGAGCTGAGGGGTGAGTGGACAAGCCCCACACCACACTGCCATCTCACTGGAGCTCTTGGGAAGGGTCTCTCACTGCTTTCTAGGACAAGGCACCTGAGCTGTGCTGGACCCACAGTCAACTCCTACAGTGGCTGAGACTAGATATGACCCAGGTTTTTAACTGCTTCCTCCCTCTTCCAGAACCCCTAATGTGGAGAGGGATGGGGGACTGATCACAGGGGTTCAGTAAGAAACCCCCACACTGGACTCAACCAGGGCTTTTACTCCTGGCTAGTGCAGGGGAGGGTGATTCTGAGGTGCTTATTCCTTTGGGAAGTTGGAATTAACTGAGGGGTGCAGGCGGGCATGTGGGTCTGCACTTCTCCCACCTTTGTCCTGGCTATAGGGCACCCCAGGGTGCTGCAGCTGAATCAACAGAATCAAGGGTTTATTCTGTAGTTACAGGATGAACTGGGGGTGATCAGGGCTGCAGAGCCTCCAGGGAGAGAGGCAGGAAAGGGCAGCTCTGACCCAGCCTGGAGGTGAGGAGGGAGGGCAGAGAGGGAAGGAGGGCAGGAGGGAGCTAGGTCTCCAGCCCAGGGAACTTTCCCAGGGAAAGGAAGATGGAGAGGATCCCCAGGGGGAAAGCAGCCTGAACCAAACCCCGGGCTGGGGGTACAGGGAGTCGGGACCCCCCTCTCCCTAAGGTACCTGGGCCAGGGATGGAGGGGGAGGTGAAGGGTCACAGGACAGAGGGTGAACCATCTGGCAGATGGGGAGACTTGGTCCTGTTTTCCCTTCTGAGATTGCAGGGTCCTTGGGGCAGCATCTGGAGAGCTTAAGGGGAACAGCTTAGTTGAGGGGGTTGGCGGAGTTCCCTGTTCTGGAGTTCCCAGTACCTGGGTGGGCTGCTTCCTCCAGGTTCTCCCTTCTAAAGACAGTAGCCCTTCTGGGAATGGACTAACCAAGCTAGGAACCTCATGGAAAACTGAAACTGCAGGGAGGAATGTTGAAATCAGCACCTAGTTATGCTCAAGACCAGCTCAAGACAAGGCCAGAGCTGGGCTGGAGATCAAGAATCAGGAGACTGGGACCAGGGAGAGAGCTGGTTATTACAGATGACAGTGTTCCTGGGACCAGCTATTCCTCTGTGGGCTCCTCTGGGCCGAAGCTTGAGTTCCGCTTATCAGTGACCACCCAAGGCCCTGGAGTCACGCATATCAGAAAAAGGTGGACGAGTCAGGCCGTCTCCTGTCCTTACAGGCTAAAGCCCTGGAGTCCTCCGTGGGCTCCCTCTTGTACCTTAGTGACCAGATCAGGACACACAGTCCTGCCTCACTGCTCAGGTCGAGAAAGCTCCACACTCTGGGACACAGGCTCTGAGGAGACAGGAGCCTGGGGCACAGGGATAGTGGTAGGAGCTCATGGGCAGAGTAGCTCCAAGGGCTGAGAATGCTGTGCAGCCCAAGCAATGTGAGAGTGAAATTCATAGGCCAGGCATGAGAGGTCTGGGGGTTGGATAAAGAACCCCTGCAGGATGACCAGGCCCAGTCGGATCTGCTCCAGGGAACTGATCACTGCCTGGCCTGAGTGTCTCTGCCTGTGATGGGGCAGATGTCACCTCAGGAGCATTTCAGGGGTGTCTGAGACCTGTGCATAGGGCTGGCTGCTGAGAGGACAGACAGACCACTTGAACTGGAGGCTGCAGGGTCTGATGCCAGGAGCATCTATGCACTGAAAGACAGGAGGTTGCTGCCCAGACAGGCTCCTGGCACATGTAATTGTTTATGAAGGAGAATTTGGAGCAGGTTCTGGGAACACACAGCCTGGGGGAGGGGGAGATGCCTGGTTCCCATCATGGGCCTGGTGAAGCTCAGGCCCCTGAGTGAGGGAGAACTCAGGCATCTCAGTAAGGGGGTGTCAGAGAGGTTCGTTGTAGAATTTTGGCCATATTGGGTGTCTGAGGGAGGGTCTGAGAATTTGAGGCACCCTGTAGAAGGGGAGCTGCAGAAGCTGTGAGAATTTTCTCTTAGTTAATGTATTAGTACATCTCTAGAGAGTAAGAAGACTGAAGATGAAACTATAATTGGCAGGTCATCTTTGTAATGAAGGGCAATGTATCCGCTGATTTGGGGGCTACTGACACCCAGTTTCCATCTATGCTGAGACAAGATCATGAGGTGAGGACAGCATCTCCTTATTATGAGGGTCACGCCAGTTTCTGGCATGGATGAAGGTGGTCCCTGCTCAGTTCTGGAAATAGTCACATGAATAAAGGGGAAATACTTCTTTTTTGTGAAAATGAAGTAACAATGACTTGTCCCCATTGTACCGACTGCTTTGTCTCTTTCACCACCTTTCCTAACCTCTGTTTTTAATCTACTGTGACTATTTCTTCTGAACTGAACACTAGGGTGAACCCATGGTCTGTCACTCACCCTTCCCAGGTAACTGTGATGGCAATGACCCTACAGATGCTGATGCTGATGCTGATGCTGATGAGATGCAGTTTCCAGGATCTGCCCTTGTGAGCCCTGCCTTGAGACTTTGGAAAGTGTCCTCCCTTCTGGGTGACAGACAGGAGGCTTGGGCTCCTGTCTCCCTAAGCCCTCTCCTCTCCCCTGAGTGGAGAACCAGCTCAAGGGATAGGGGGGTGGGACACAAGTTGGTGCTTCCATTACCTCAGGATTCTCGGCCTCCTGTCCTGTCTCCTGAGTGGCTTATGCTCAGAGTATTTAGCAGGGAGCACTCTTTTGAAAGGAAACGGAGGCTGATGCTGGTTCAGATGGTGCAGGAAACCTTGTTCAGGACTCTGGTGATGTTGTTAAGATTGTAGAGAGAGGGGAACAGACACAGCTGCTCACAGGGGATCTGAGTAAAGGTTAGAAAAACCTGTAACTTTTTAAAGACTGCTTTTTAGGGAGAGGCTAGAAAGAGAGGATTTTTCAGCTCTTGGTTATAGTTTAGAAGTATTTTCACCTGATAACATTGGTAAAGCCAGAACAGTACATCTGTCACTCATTTTCTATTGGCTTTAGAGTGGGGGGTCTGTGGTTTATGGGCTGTGGCTCTCCATGAACCCAATTCACAGATAAGAAAATCCCCTTTCCTAATCACCTGGCATTTATTGTTATAGGAACAGGCATATGAATTTGTGAAGGCTTGGCTTGAGCAAGTTGGAAAGAGCTGAAGTCATGGAGGACCAAGAGCAGAAACACAAGATTTTGCAAGCGATGCCTCAGCTGAAAGTGGAACTTGAGAAGCACATAACTCATCTGCGACAGCTGGCAGACAAGGTGGATAAAGTCCACAGAGACTGCACCATCTCCAATGTAACAACCAGCTCCGCCAGCATTTCCTCTGTCATCCTGTCTGTCATTGGAGGACTTCTGGTACCTTTTACAGAGGGGCTCAGTGCAGTGTTGACAACCACGGGGAATGTTCTGGGAGGAGGAGCCATTCTTATTGGTACTGGCTCTGCCATCACGGAAACTGTGATTGCGTTATCAGTAGAAAGGGAGGTCAAAGATCTGGCAACTACTGGCAAGAATATATTGTAGAAAATCAAGAAAGTTCTAATTGATACTGAACACAGTGCTGATTCTGCACAAAACAGATATGAAAGTATGAAGTCTGCTGCATGGCATGAACGTAGTCAAGCTATTGGAAGATTTTCTGGTCAGTTAAGGGTCCTCAGTGATGATATAGAGCAAATGTTAGCAAGGCGTGCTGAGACAATGAACAGAGGACTCCGTGTCCTGGGTAACGTGTCCTGTCCGTGTCCTGGTTGCCAAAACTGTGTTTTTTGGTCCGGATGTGTGCAACCTTGTGGATGGGTTCTGGGACTTGGCTGCAGGGGGCGGAACAGAGCTGTCTGAGAAGCTGAGGCAGCAGGCTGGGGAGCTGGAGAAGTTGTTGCAGGAGCTCAACCAGCTCCACTGAATACTCTGTTAGGGGCTAACCCCACCTCTCCCAGAGCAGTGCTAGGAACAGAGACATTTGGGGGATGCAGCTATGAAGCCAGCTTATAGAGGGAGAAAGTGTGAGATGAAGGGTGTAGACCTGAGTGTTAAGAATGTCAGCCAACAAAAGAGTGTTCTGGATTGTGTTCTGTAGATAATGTCCGCCTCTGCCTGCAGTGCCACTTCAGAGGTTGGAGTTAGCAGAATATTGGCTGGTTCACCGTGAAGAGCCCTGAGGCAACAAACCAAGGAAATGTCAGGAACATCCAGACAGTGCCTCCACTGCTCACCCTCCACTATGCCTGTGAGTTGCAAGAGAAAGAGAATCAGAGAAACTCCTGGCTGCACCCTCAGGTCTCAGGAGTGCTGGAGGGGAAGGTCCCGTCATCTTCCCAATATAGACAGCTCTGCTTGCATCAGCTCTGCAGGATCAGGAACTTTCTTTGAAATATGAGTAGTGTTTTTCCTTTATCATTTCACTTAATTTGTTAGAGAAATCAAATTTCTTCTGTCAACTAAAAAGTTAGAGATTAGGTAGATGCCTTCTTTCATTTGTTAAGGAAAAATAATTATGTGGTTTTTTTATGTGCATGTAACTTCCCTACCTTAAACAGAGGCAAATACTCTAAGGATGGAACCACTCTCTTAAAAAAAAATCTGATACTGTCCTTCTAGTTGTAGCCATCAGTTTGACTCTGAATAGCCTCATTAATAAATATCTTTTCCTAACTTACACTTGGGTCAGTGCAGTAGTCCTTTTTATCAATGAGGATCTTAGCATTTCTGTGCTGAGTCCCACAAGGGTGAAGAGAGGGTGACATAGAAGGCAAGTGGGTCAAAGAGAAAGAGGAAACATAGAGGCTGGGACGAGTTAGGGAGGAGGATGGGGAGCAGGGTGGTTGGAGAACCTTCCATTTAAACATCAGCAGTCACTTGGGGTGTAACTGCAGAGGTCTAGGAGGATGAACCAGCACGAAAGTGGTGCTGGTGGAAGAAAGCTCCAGAAACTGTTGGGAGGCAGGAGAAGCAACAGTTGCTACTCTGCTTTCCTCCTCATGGTCTGAGGTCCAAGTAAGAGTGCTCTTTGTTGTGGCAATCACCAGCCCGACCTTCTCAGGGTCACCTTCCTTCATCTTCCAGCCAGAACTTGCTTAAAGCAGGATGCAATCTATTATTATTATTTTGAAATATTTCTCATTTTCATTGGTGACAGTGGACCCAAACCACATAGCAAGGAATGAAGACAGACTGTTTAAGGGCTCTGCAAAATGGCTGTTTTCTTTCTGGTGATGGAAGTCGCCTGTTGATAGATTGGAACTACTTCATGTATAAACTCCGTTTATAGCTGCAGTTCATAAATTCCTTTTTCTTAACTGAATCATTGCCTCATGCACATGCAAAAATAGATCTTTCTGTCTCAGTGTAACCTGCAGAACATACAACCACTCTCTTCCCCTTTTAATGGCCCATGTGCAAACTTGTAAAGTGTCT
Source organism: Uropsilus gracilis (assembly GCA_004024945.1). Lineage (NCBI taxonomy): Eukaryota > Metazoa > Chordata > Mammalia > Eulipotyphla > Talpidae > Uropsilus > Uropsilus gracilis. The sequence continues at coordinate 1,793 of PVHY01022966.1, read as the reverse complement.
GTGCTCTGTGCTTATGTGTCACCAGTCAAGTCTCTCTGCTCTTCATAGCTCAGCAGGAGGTTTTCTGATACCTTTTGTCTCCAGCTCTCTTCCTCCTTTGAGTGACCCCTAAAATTGCACTTGGTCCCATAAAAGTACTGCTTCTCTTGGCCTTCAATAATTAGACATTTTTAAGGACTGTGATTGTCCCTCCTGGTATGTCTGCTGCACAGACACTCCTTTGGCTCTGTCTTTCCCATTGCCTTTCCTATTGTATCAAAATTTGTATTTTATGCTGCTGGTTTATATATGGATGATACATATTGGTCTTTCAGCCTGAAGCTGACGGGTACCTTCCTCCACTCCTGCTTCCATTAATCCGAATTCACAGCTGACTCTTACACTCAGAGGAGGTCTTCCTCCCAGCTCAGGGAAGTGTCTGGATGCAGCTTTTTCCATGTTCCATCCACACTGACATGCTTGAGAGCATCTCAGCTTGAGAAAGGCCTGAAGGTCCTGCACCTCTGGCCACCATGCCACTTTTCAGGCTTGTCTCCTCCCCAAACCTCTGTCTCCAGTCTAGTGAGCACCTTCCTTTTTCTCAAACCTTGCCGATTAAGTTCTCCCCTTCCCCTCCATCACATAGGGAACTCATCCCAGGAATTCTGCTCAATCTTCTCTTCCTCTGCAGCATCTCTGCGCAGCGCCTGCCATCTGCCTCCCGCCATGGCAACAGGGACCCCGGGTGTATGTGTGTGTTCCCCACGAGATCGAAGTTCGGGGAGAGTTGGTTCTGGGTCTTTTGTTTGCTGCTATCTAGAACTAAGCCAGCACTCTCTACCTCGAGCAGAAAGCTTAGAGTGACCAGCGGGTTAGAAACCACAGCACGTGTCCTCTGGGTGCCTGCATAAACCTCCTAGATGGAGACACATCCCAGTGTGAGGGGCCGGCACCAGCAAAGTGTGTGTTTGACACCATCTCTGACATCTGCACCATGGCCAGGAGGTGCAGCTGAGCAGCCACACTCATAAAACATGAAGGGCGCATTACCTCAGCTTCTTCTACTTCTCCTGGACTAATTGAAAGACGCCCCAGTTCCAAGGCATGGGTCCTTCCTCACATAGATGATGTGAAACCTCTTCAGAATCTACACCAGCAGCTACCACAGTGGAGTCATCTTCAGCACCTGCTGCTGCTACTGCTAGAAACACCACCCTCATTTCACAGAGAGCAGGGCCCTCTCCATCTTCCTCCCTTCACCCTTTCTGTCTCTCAGTCCCCCTCCTCCTCTCCAGTCAGGTTGTAAATAAATTCCTGCCCTTTGTTACTTGAATGACTTTTCTAATTCAAATCCTTCCAGGGGAAGCCCCAGTGGGGAGGAAAGGCCCAGACTGAGCATATCGCAGTTCTAGGTCCTAGTCTTAGAACAATTCCAGGGCCTCCTGGTCCAAGGTACACAGGGCCTCATCATCATTCTGCCTCTTCCTCTGGCTACTGGTGGGGGCTTCTGCCTCAGTAGATCAGCCGGAGCACGGAGCAGGGGATTTCTCACGATGTCCCTGGAAGGGCAGTGGTGCTGGCAGACGGGGCAGGGGAGCACATCAGGAGGCCTGCCCAGCACTGGTGCAGGTGGGCCATACAGCAGTTGTGGCCATAGTCAAGGGTCACCTGGTCTTGCAGGGCCACCCGGCACATGGGGCAGCTAGCCTTGGCCTGCAGCTCGGCCCGGGCAGCTCTAGGACCATGGTGTTGGGGAGGCTGTGTGAGGAGACCCGGGGGACGCCTGGGAGAAAATCCTTGAGGAAGGCTCAAAA
>PVHY01022965.1:0-21669 GCA_004024945.1 Uropsilus gracilis | reverse complement strand
ACCTAGAAGAAATCATTCTAGCAGAAACGAGCCAGATGGAAAGGGACAGAAACCAAATGGTTTCACTAATATATGGTCAACCAAATGAAACTGCACAAGAGGAGAATGGGGACCAACTGGAGTGGGTGGGAGGGGGAGGTGGTGCGTGACCCCCAGGGATTGAAATGATGTGAAATATAGATAAATAAATTAAAAAAAAAAAAGAAAAGAATGCAGACCTAAATAGCTTATTTCTCAAGAAGAAGAATGCATGGTAGTTATTGTTTACTGTTAGGATAACTTCACAAATTCCAGGGTAAATCATGACCTAACTACCCAGTGATATATGTATCTTTTTGAACATGTTCTCAGGATACCTCTTTCTTTTTTGGATAACATTTCCACCAAGTATCTGTATGTTACTATGCACATAGATTTTTTTTTACATTATTTTATGTGGAACTTAATACCTATGTATTTTAATCTATATATTGTGAATATTGCAAATACTCTATTTACTATAAATAAATCTTAAATTTAAACTGTATAGTCATTTATCTAATATTGCTGGGAGGAATTTCAAATAGAATAAGCATAGTTTCTATATAAATGAGTAAAATACATTTAAGTGAATAGAATAAAAACAAGAATATTGTTTAGACAGGTGCCACACTAAAATTTTTTTCTATCACACATAAAATGATCTAAAAATATGGGATATTTCCAAAGGTTGTAAAGGTTATGTAAAATAAGAATATTAATCATCTCTCAATAAGTTTCAGATTACTATAGCTAAAAATTGTTGAATTTTATTCAATAAAAATTTAAAGAGTAGGTAGGGTAAATGGTCTCATGCAAAGAACAAAATAATAAGTGATACAAGAAAGGAATAGATACATGAGGAATTCAAAATAACATGCTCCAGATGAAATTGTCTGTATTTTTATCACATTAAGTTAATGCTTGAAAGATGTTAAAGTGATTAAAGTACAGAATTATATGAGATAATTTTAAAAGTGTTGTATATGAGAAAAGAGAAACAATTTACCAATTTAACAAGTAGGTGTGTATGTATGTGTATCTATATACAAGGAACTCACACAACTAAACAAAAGCAAAATAAAAAGCCCAATCAAAAAATGGGGAGAAGAACTAAAAAGACACTTCTCCAAAGAGGAAATACAAATGGCCAACAGGCACATGAAAAATTGTCACTAGCAATTAGGGAAATGCAAATCAAAACCACAATGAGATATCACCTTACACCAGTAAGAATGGCCCACATCCAAAGAACAGGCAACAAGTGCTGGCGTGTATGTGGAGAAAAAGGAACACTCTTACACTGCTGGTGGGATTGTAAACTGGTTCAAACTCTATGGAAAGGTGTGTGGAAGACCCTCAAATTAATGAAAATGGAACTACCATTTGACCCAGCAATTGCTCTCTTGAGAATCTACACAAAAGAGACCTCAATGTGGGCACAAGGGGACACCTATGCTCGGATGTTTACCGCAGTACTATCTATAATTGCAAGGACATGGAAGCAACCCCTGTGCCCCCAAACAGATGACTGGATGAAAAAAATGTGATATATATACACAATGGAATATTACTCATCAACTAAGAATGACAAATTTGACGACTTTATGACAACATGGATGTACTTAGAAGAAATTATACTAGCAGAAGTAAGTCAAAAGGAGAAAGACAGAAGTCAAATGGTTTCACTAATATATGGGATATAGTGAAAAAAATAAACAAAAGCCACGAGGAAAAGACAAAACAAAGCACCAAACTGAAGCACACAACTATGGACAGGAGGGAAAGGGGAGGATGGAGGGGGGATAAGTCCTGGGGATTGCAATGATGTGAAATTTATAAATAAATTATTTTTTAAAAAAACCTTGACATTAGTGTTGGCAATAATTGTACATTTAAAATTCAAGCAATAAAAATATTAATAAAAAATGTGGTTTGGTTTTGTTTTTTCAGTTTTTCCACCACAATTGTTAAACTCTCCTTTTCCCATTGTGTGCTCATTGTTCCTTTATCATGGGTTAAATATTGATATACATGATTTATTTCTGGGTTTTAACTTTGCCATTTATCCATGTGTTTATTTTTATTATACTGCCATAGTGTTTTAATTCTGTTGATTTACAGATCTGTTTAAAGCAGGCAATGTGATGTCTATATATTTTTTCTTTTTGTGCAGGATTTCTTTTGCTACTTGAGGCCTTTTATTGTTCCATGCAAATGTTCACATTCTTGTTCAATTTCTTTGAAAATGTTAATTTTTTCCAGTGAGTTTTATTTAAAAAGTATAAACTAGAACAGGTTTTTAACTATTTATATATTAGCATATATTATTTTTGGTCACACATGTTAAATTTGTTGTACCCCATTAGAGAAGACAAAGTAATGTATCATTTAGGATGTGGCTAAAATTATTATACCCTATCAGTATCAATTTAAAAGTGATTTAGTTGTGTTGGAAAAGAAGACTTGGGAAATTTCCAGGAAACATGAAGGTGGATAGGCACACCATATGTGTTCACAAAGATCTATTTCCTCCTTGGTAAAGTATCCACAGCTCATTATGTGTCATACTGCTCTTATAGGGAGTACACTCCCATACTCCACTGCTCAGGTGATTTGTCCTGGCCAATTGAATAGCCATGGGTATATCTTGTTTGCATAGAAGCACTTAAAGAAATTACAAGTTTGTATCAGTCTTCTATCCAGATTCCCTCTGTCACAAAACACAGTATTTCCATTAGTTTGAAAGTCCTCCATACAGCTTTCCATAGTGCTGGACCAGTCTGCATTCCCACCAGCAGTGTAAAAGTGTTCCTTTCTCTCCTTATTCATGCCAGCACTTGTTGATATGGAACATTCTTATTAGTGTAAGGTGAATCTCATTGTGGTTTAGTTTGCATTTCCTAATTATCAGTGATGTCAAGCATTTATTCATATACTTATTGATCACTTCTATGTCCTCTTTGAAGAAGTGCCTTTTTGTTCTTCTCCCCATTTTTTGAATGGGCTTTTTTTCTTTGTTTTTACTAGTTGTGTGAGTTCCTTGTGGAAAATGGAACTGACATTTGAACCAGCATTCCTATTGCTGGGCATTTACCCAAAGGACACCAAAACACTAGTTCAAAAAGATACTTGTACTTGTGTGTTTACTGCAACGCTATTTACAATAGCCAGGGCATGGAAATAACCCAAATATCCTAAAACTAATAAATGGTTGAAAAATATGTGGTATATGTACACAATGGAACATTATTCTGCAATCAAAACTGACAAATATGACCCATTTGAAATAACATGGATAGACCTAGAGAGAATCATATTAGGAGAAATAAGCCAGAAAGAAAAACACAGAAGCCATATGGCCTCATCTATAGATGGGATATAGAAATAACAAATAAAAGGCCAAGAAAAAATCAAACTAAGCTAGCAACAGAACTGGGGCAGAGGCAGAAAGAAAGAGAAAAATCAGGGAAGGGAGGAGCACAAAAAGATCAAGATGAAGATTCACAGGTGATAAGTTAAGGAAGAACCCTGGGGAATGCAATGATGTTTTATAAATATATATATATATAATATCATTGGTATTATATCAGTGACATAATACATGCAATGATATAATATAATGCTATATCATTATGCATAATATATAATACATACATATATATACATAAATACATAAACAACAAAATAATTAATTTTGAAAAAAGTATGTCCATTCCAACAACACCAGAAGTCAACTGTTTGAATTTCTGAAGTGATTTTAGAGATATGAACTTTTTGGGTAAATGACTCCTTTTTTGTAACTAATGAAAATGAAAACAACATGTTAATGTATCACATAAATATCTTTATTACTTGAATGTTTATAATTAAGTTACAAACTTAGTTTTGAATAGAACATTTCTAGATAATGTTACACATTTCATATTAATGTTTATTATGACTTGTTTATGGCACACAGTGCAAAATACTTCTTTTCTGATACAGAGATCCCTAAATGTTTATCTAACCTCAATACAAAAATCAATTTAGTACCTTTCAGGGTACAATATATCCCTAATAAATGTCTGGAAAAAAAACCATTATGGATAAACTAGTATACTATATTTACTAGCAAAACAATCTACTAGTAGATTCAATTTTTTTTTTTTGGTTTACAAAGTGTTCTTAATAGAAAAATATTATCTATAATTTCTTGAAAATATGATAATATATACAATTAAATTATTACCTAAAAAATTCCTTAATACCTGAGAATTTTCCCATCAACAGTTACATAATTTCCCTGTAACAGTTACATAATTTATATTTTCTTTGAGAAACCTCAAATAGAAAATAACTTGAAGATTTCTAATAAAAATTTTGCATATGTAAACACAATTTATGTTTACCAACACAGGATCTTCAAAATTTTAGTAAATCTCACTTCTCTACTCATCAATAAAAAACAATATATAATTCAAGCAACTATATTTTTAGAGTAGATATGTACATATATGAGTTAAAAAGGCATAATAGAATATGAACAATATATTGTTCTTATAATCTTTTTGTATTGTTCTTATAATCTTTTTACAGAATATAAAAACAATGTATTGCTCTTATAATCATAGTCAAATTAGAGGTAGGTGTTTTAAATAAAACTTATTATATTGTATCTTCTGTATCACACCCACAAAATCTCATGTCTACCTCAAGCATAGGTTTTCAAAACAAATTCTGTACCAAAATTTTTAGCATTATTTTTTATTTGAAATACCATATTTCACAATGAAAATTTAAGGGAAATATAAAACAGGGTATCTAAACTGTATCAGTAGAAAGTATCATGGCTATGTACTTTTAAGATGTGACTATTGACTCACTATTCACTTCATCAAAATAATTATAGTAGATTGAATAAATCATTTCCCTAATTTTTACAAGTTTTAAAAATTGAAAGTTTTAAAACTGCTCCATTTTAACAAGAAGTAGAATAAACATTTTGTTATGAATAGATACAATAGAGACAGACATGCATGTATACATATAATATTACTATGAACCAGTCCAAGTTATCAACAGCAACACTGGTGTAATTCATGCAAACGTTCCCTTATCTCCTAAATTACTGCATTCTTTTAAAAGAAATCTGATTAGAGTCATACGTCCATTGACTTTAATGAGAACTTGAAAAAATTAAGCAATGACTTGAATCCCTAATACGCACCCTGAAAAATAAAAGGCACATACATTTTGCAGGAAGAAAACTGCGAAAAAAAGAGCACCACTTATTGTAGATGTTTCAGAGAATGTCTTCTTTGGGGGACATACTTTCCACTGTTGGTGTTTATATGACTTGAATTGGGAGGCCCACAGTCATGTGAGGAACACACTTTCCACAGAACCCTCCACATCTGCCGTACACCTTGGTTCCATCCTGAAAATATGAAGAAACAGGAGAATCTTATCCAAACTGGGATTTGCTTGCACAAGACTGAAAAAGCAAAAGCTTTGAGTCATGTGACAAAAATATGATCTGGAGCTTCCTGGAAGAATTATATGTGAGGCTAAAATCACAGCATTTCAAGAGTAGTTCGAACTTTGATAACAGGAATTAGATAATCTGGGATTTGTGTTAGCTACTAGATGATTACAAACCACATTATAGTAGAGACAATTGGTCTCAATCCACATTTTTTTTTGTCAAGGTATCTATTTGTTTCAATGACTTTATTAAAACCCCTCCCAATCTGTCCAATATTTACACAATTTTATATAAGATTTTCATAGACTAAATAAAAGAATACTGTTAGAAAAACTTGACCTTAACTGTCTGTATATAACACTAACCTCAAAAGTTTCATGGGAATATTAAAAATACAATCTGAAGGAAAAGGCAGAAAGTTATTAAATGAGAAAAATTGACCTGAAAGCTGTAATTACAATTAGAAAAGGACTAAAAATACATAATTTTTAAAGAAAGGCAGTTTTTCATTGTAGTAGGGTAAAGAGGGTATTCAAGGAGGGTAAAGAGGGTATTCAAAATATGAGAGATTCTTTTTCTCTCTAGATTAACTTCCATCATTAGGTACAAAAATTTAAAAAGTGTGAAGATATTTTGACAGGATGAGGTAAAAATAGTTTAAAAGGTGAGTTTTTACTACTTTTTTCTTAAATTTAAGGAAGAAGGATAATAAAAAAAAAAAACCTTTGGGTTCCTGAAACACCTGGAAATGAAGATATTTTGAGATCAGAAATATTTGAAATTGCATTTTCTTCCAGAAGCTCTTTTAACTTTAGGATATCTTAATAAGCAGAGAAGGGTATAACTGTAAAAATTCCCATTTATATACATTCCTATTTTCAGATTAAGTAAACTCTTAAGCTTGATTAAATTTATTGGCAAATGAAAATATGTGTGCATTTCCATATGAATTTGGGTTTTATGAGCCTCAGTTTCATGCCAGGTATCAGATTTTAGGACATCCTTTCACATGCAACATTTCTGATTTAAGTAGAAATTCTCAGTTATTTAAATAATGTCTTTAGATCAGAACTTAAATAGAAAAAAGAATGATTCCACTAACTATTCATATCTACTGGTGATCTCAGATTTCAGTCTACATTTCATCAAAAGAGATCTAAAAACTGGATAAGTTCAGGATATTTCATTGAGCTCTTTGCATTTATATCTGCTCAGAATAGAATGCCCATTTTTCTTCTAATATGACTTTGACCTAATTATGATAATTATTGAGCCCCAGTTTCAGAGTCTTCAGAAATAGAATTTTAAAGGCCATGAATACCAAAACATTGAATTTTATTACAAATAGTATTCATAGAGGAAGGAGTGTAACAGAAGTCACATTTATCAGAGAGAGAAAAACCATAAAATGCTGGAATGGATAAAAGCTGTGAAAGTGCTGATTTATGTGCAATATGTCACTTAGGACCCAGATATGAACTGTGAAAGGAAACATCTCAAAGTGTATACAGTTTATACCATATCAGAGCAAAAATTCAGTAATATATATAATAAAACAAAGTATACTATGATATACTTCTACCTATACTATATAGGTAGAAGTCAAATAATAACATTCTCTAGATAAATATAGAGGAAAAATACATAAATCATAAAACCATCATAATTCTTGAAGAAACTATGAAAGATAATTGCTAAAGACAAATGGCTCTAACATACTGCAACTGAATATTTTCCAAAAAGTCAGGAAAAATACAAAACTTGCAAGATAACCACAGATCTGATGCATCCAGCTTGGAGCAGGGTAAAAAAAGGGTCAAAATAGGGTAGAGAAGAGCATTAGGGACAGGTGTTATGGTAGTGGGGAAACTACAAGAATGATACTTGAGAGGAGAAATCAAATATTATCCAAAAATGAACACAATATAGGAAAATTAACTTAATTAGAAAAAAAGATACTCTTTTCTAAAGTACCTACTTGTCATTAGCCCCAAACGTCTATAAAAAAAAAATATATATATATATATATGCCCAGGCATTTGCTATTTTATGCTCAGATTGCTATAACCTGGAGTTAATTTGTATGTGCACAAAATATCCATATGCACAGAAATAAACATCAAGTCCATGGTTCTGCAAATTAGTATAATTCCCCATGATATGTAATATACCTAATCACATACACATGATATGTAATATACCTAATCACATTCATTAGTCATCAATTTCACAAAAGTCCAAATTTAAGATAGAGGATCTTTAATACTAGTTTATAGCACAAATATATTTGTAATAGATCTTTTCGTCTAGAAAGATTTACCTGTGATCTGTGTATGATGACAGAAGCGTAACTGCCTTGTGCAAGCCATTTTGCTGTGTTGGAGATCTTCAAGCCAGTTCCAACCAAATTAATGCTGAACTGTCCCTGGATTGTAAACAAAACAGAATAAAAATAGAAATCTTTATAAAATACTTAAAATGCTCTTGGCTGTAAACATCTGCCTGAATTTTATACAAAAGAATACCTTTTCAAAAGTATCCCTTTGATAAACACAGACAAGGGGAAATATGCATACAATACTAAAAAAGTGTTCTAAGTTTTTAAGAGATGCATAAAATTCTGGAGCAGATTGATAAAATGAAAGCATACTGATAGAACTCTATTGAAAATGAATCAGCAAAAAAATTTTTTTTAATTGATTATAAGAGATAACTGACTTAATACCATATCTCTTTTTGTGTGAAAGTAATTCTGTGCTTTCAGCACAATAGAATTCTGAGACTTGACTCAAAAATTAATTATTCTTTATCACATTCTCACAGAAGATGTTTATAGGGACAAATCTTTTTTAGATTTTAGCATTTCTTCAGCTTCAATTTTTAACCCCTAGTCACTCACTTCAGTGCTGAGTTATTACTGCTAACATATTTTCTTTTGTTATAGCATCCTTCCTTTTTGTGGTAAGAAAACAATTTCTTAACACCACACAAAAACAGCAGGGCACGGTGGCTCATGCCTGTAAGCTTCAGCCTATGAAGCGGCTGGGGTTAGGGATTGCGGTTCGAGTCCCGCCTGGAGCCCGTAGCAAGACCTAGTTCCAAAAATATAGCTGGGCATGGTGGCACGCGCCTGTAATCCCAGCTACCTGGGAAGCTGAGGCTGGGATTGCTTGAGTCTGTGGTACCCCGGGCAACGAGAGCCTGCGGTTCCACGGGCAAAAATAGCAAGACCTAGTCTCAAAAAACAAAAAAACAAACAATAAACACCACACAAAAACAGTGATTGTGACCATTATTCTGGCAAGAAAGTGCCTAGAAGTGCATGTGGACATGGTGTGTGGGCCCCCTAGTGGTTTGATGTCATATTACTTTCAAGCATAAGAATCATTTTCATGTCAAAACATTTCATATTACCTTTTTAACAATTAAAGTTCATATTTATTCATTGAGAAAATATGTGGCTAAAGTTAGTAAAATTTGTATCACATTTACATAATCTTGTAGACTTATACTTTGAAAAGTAGAGAAAACAATTCAGCAGATTGTTAAAACTCAAATCACATCACAATCTCAGACTCGAAAACATAAAAAAAAGCAAAGTCTAGATTTTAAATGCATTTAAATATGAATTATTATATTATCAAAATAATTACATAACAATTTTATTTTTCTGACCTAGATTTCTTAGATGCATTATGTCATTTTTAACTTAAAACTAAAAAATACACCTGAAAAGATGTAATCTATCTTCCTAAATTGTATACAGTATTTAAATGTTACCTCAATTTAAAAAAGTTATCTCAATTGTTACCCAAATTACCTCAATTAAAAAAAATAAAAAATTTAAAATCCAAATACATAAATATATACCTAACTCTTTCATTTTCCATGATGAGTGATGTTAATACTGATACATTAATATTTTATGCTAAATATATGAGTAAGAAGAACTAAATCTCAAGGCATAATCTACTATAATACACAAGCTCATGTAGCTTTTGCACTGGATACTTTCAACTCCTAGGACAAATAAGCTTCCTGTCAATCAACTTCATAAAAAAATGAAAATATATTCTGACATAGGTTTCTGGTAGCCAGCCATTAATTGAGTGCTCAGGTTGTTGGGTTCAGAAATACCTACTGCTGCATTTACCCAGATGTTTTAAGAGCTTTGCTTCTTTTCTTCATCTTCATTAAAAATTAGCAAGACAATATAACATAATCTCAAAGAATTAGTATAATCTCAAAGAATCAGTTCATTATTAATTTGGGATGATGCTGACAGAAATAAAAATACATTTCATTCATTTGTTAAAAATTAATTGAATGAAGATTTTGTATAAAGTATGGCAGGAGTTCAGATACAGGTCTCAATGAGTCCAAGGGAAGAATATTTCCAGAGCTCGTGGTTTGGAAAATGTATCCAAGGAAGAAAAAGTTATAAACTTCCATTTATAAGATAATTAAGTTATGGAAATGCAATGTACAGCAGAGTGGCTGTTAACAGTACTGTATTTTATACTTTTAAGTATCGAAGAGCTCTTCAATGTTCTAATCAAAGGAAAAACTTGTAACTGTGATGTAAGTGAATTATTATAGTAATCATTTTGTGATATATATACATATTATGCATCAAATTATGTTGTATGCCTTAAATAGTATATTACAATGTCATTGCAATGAACTGGAAAAAGTCTCATAAGTGAAACAGCATACGTACATAAATAAATGCAATGTAATTACATAGAGAATTATAGGGGCCATAAAATGTTACAAGTACATTTCTATGAAACCTCAGAAGTAATAAATGTTTGAATAAATGTTTTAATTGAAGATTTCAATTCCAAGACTTAATTTAATATTGGAATTGAAATCTACTTAAACTTGGTCTTTAACACAATTAGTTCAACAAAGGAACTGCTAAGAAGTTTTATTTTTAAAAGCTAAAATTAAATTTACTCCCTCTTCTACTTTCATGACATTTTTTAGAGGAAGTTACCAGTCAGTAAAATTTCAATAGTCAAATCACATAAGAAGATTCAAAAGATCTAGGGCTCCAACAAATTAAAATGTCTACCCTTAAGCAATTGACTGCATCAAAGAAACAGTAGTTATGGATATAAGATAAAAGAGAGCCATTAGGTAGATATGAGTTTTAATGTTCCACTTCTTGAATTGGCTAGTGGGTACATGTTTGTTCATTAATCACTATGTTTTACAATTTTTACATGAATTGACAACTTTTACTATGCATGGGATCTGTAACTCTAATGCAATGCCAGTAAAAATTCTGCCAGAAATTTCCATAAATGTAGAAAATTGATTCTAAGATTTATATGGAAAGATAAATGAATTAACATAATTAAAACAAGTTTAAAAAAAGAACAAGGTGGAAAGAATCATGCTACCTTCTTTTAACATTTACAAAGTTGTCATATCTTAGACAATCCTGTGTTGGTTAAGAGAGATACATACATGGAGAAACAGAAATAGACTTACATAAAAGTCCAATTAATTTTTGGCAAAGTCAAATAAGTGATAAAAATATAATGTTTTAACAAATAATGTTCAAACAATTGTATAAATATATGCAAACCCCCTGAGACTTCATACAAAAATTACTTAAAAATTAATATAGCTCTAGATGTAAAACATAAGACTCTAGATGCTTTTGAAGATAACAGGAAAAAAAATCTTTGCAAATAAGAGTTAGTTAAGGAATTCTGAAGTATTACACTAGATGCCCAATCTATAGAGGGAGAAAAAATGACATATTTTAATTCATTTAAATAAAAGAATTTTGCTTTGCAAGAGATACTTAAGAGAAAGGAAAGTCAAAGTTTGATCAGAAGAAAATACTTGGAAACATTGGATCCAACAAAACCTATATCCACAATATATAAAGAACTCTCAAAATTCAACAGTAAGAAAACAATTTAATTTTTTGATTGGACAAAAAACTGGAATATACACTTTACTAGAGAAGATATATAAATGGCAGAACAACATGTGAAAGATGTTTATTACAAAATAAGATAAGGAAACACAGCCACTAGAACTTTAATTTTTGCTGCTGGGAATTTAAGATGTCACTACCATTAAGTTGGGTGATAAAAGAAAACATGCACATAATATATGATATACTACAATGCTACTGTATTTTTCAGAGAAAAATAAAAATAAATATTCACATAAAAACTGTAAATGAATGTTTATGTTAGTCTTATTCATAGTCTCCAAAACTGTATAAACAACCCATTTTATTCCTATGGATGAAGGATGTTGCACAACTGTACAATATGGTGGGAAAATTCTCAACAACCAAAAAGAACAAATTATTGATACATAGATCTCACAAGCATTATGTTGAATCAAAGAAGCCAATTTTAAGAAGCAATGTACTATATGATTCTGCTTTTCTATGGCATTTGTATGGTATCACAGAAAAGGCAGATCTAGAGTCATGGAGAATAGATCTGTGTTTATCAGGAATTAGAGAAGAGGGAGGGAAGAGTCCTTGGAATGAGGGTGAGGAAGCTGCTCTATATTCAGACTATAGTGATAACATAAACCTGCATATATGTTAAAACCAGTTCATTGCATAATTTAAAAGGCAACCTTACTGTCTTATTTAAAGCAATAAAACTTTGAAAGGGTATAACAACTAAAGAGAATAAAATTTCATCTGGCTTATAACAAAATCCAACTGTATTCTATGTGAGAGAGACATACTTTAAAGGTTAAAAAATAGATACCAGGCAAATGGACATAGAGAAGTGAGGTAACAAAGGAAATCATGACAAAGTTTCCCTAAAAAACATAATACAAGTGAAGGCATAATACATGAATATTATACATTAAATAATACACCAACTTTTATTAAGCAAAATCTATAGAAGATATAGACACCCTAAATAAGAGATTTTAAATTACCATTTTAGTAACAAGACAAATCAAGTGTGCACAGAAAGGAGATGATAATTGAAACAATATAATCAAAATGGCAGGTCTTTTAGGTATATAAAAAACTTTACCCTAATAATAAATAAAAATACAGACTTAAAAATTCTCAACAATGTGCTCTGAATACTAAACATCATGGATACTGGTCATGATATGTTGGCATTAACTGAATGTTGTTAGCTGTTTTGTTCTTCTGTATTATTAATTACAAACCAATTAATGAGATATGTATTATTTATATATAAATGAAGTTGTGAGAAAAGTAAAGAACACTTGAATTCATTGTTGATATATGTATTCTAAAGTCACATCACACTACTTAACTTCATCTTATATTGTGATGTTTATTTTTCATAAAGAGTTTCAAATGTATCCGTTCCCTTTTTAGCATTCATGTCCTGGGTTCCCTGTCACATGCAAACACAGAGGATGTGGTTCTGATGAATCCTAAACAACAGAATATGTCCTTTCTATGACATTGAACATCTGGATAGTATTCATGGAAATATTGCATAACTTAATGAAGAATTTGGTTTATATATTCTACAGAACATATCTGAGAACACTAGGCAGCTTGCACTTTTGTTAGGAGTAATTTTTGGTGGTTGAAGACAGACTGAATATAGATGTACTATAGAGATAGACAGACAGACAGACAGACAGACAGACAGACAGACAGACAGACAGACAGACAGACAGACAGACAGACAGACAGACAGACAGACAGACAGATAGATAGATAGATAGATAGATAGATAGATAGATAGATAGATAGATAGATAGATAGATAGATAGATGGATGGATAGATAGATAGATCAGCTCTGCTGATAGTAGATACATTTAATTTTGGTAATAAAGGTTTTTATTCCAAAAATGCCTAGAGATATATGAAAGATATATGAAAGATATATGAAAATAAGATCCCTATCTTATCTTGATGCCCAGAGAGGAGCATCTTATACTAATTTGGCTTCTTACTTTCTTAAGGATCTTAGATTAAAAACATCTAATATACAGCTACATAATTTCCTCAATATACTCTAAGGGGATAAGTGGAGTTATACAGAAATTAGAAAAATAGTCAGAAAGAAATAAAAATAACTGTCTTATCATTTAAAATCCTGATGTGCTTATACCTCTAATTCAGATTCCACACAAAGAGAAATATTCTGACAATAAATTAGTTTTATCTTAAGATATTTCTTATAAGGAAAGTTAGTAATGAGATGAAAGAATTTTAATTTTAATTTCTTCAATAGTTAGATAATTTGTACAGCAGCAAATTTTATTGGTTTCTCATAGACTAACGTTAGTCAATTCAACATACAATGAAAAGGACAAGATCCCTCAGATCTTTGTGAACTTTCCAAAGAAACAGCATCTGTGAGACTTATTATCACCTGACTGTTCATGTCTCTAGGCCACCTTGTTAATTTTTTTTCAAATACACAAGTATATAACCATAAGGCACAGGTAAGGTGCAGGATGGTTATTGGGAAACATTGTTCAGTGTTGCAGGGGCTAGTCATTGGAGAATGAATGATCTTATTTTAGAGGATCAAAATGTACATGTTATTTAAAAAGTTATACAAAAAGTTTAGATCATACATCCTTGACTTTAGAACAGATACATGAATAGATGCAGAGTCAGATTCCAAAAGGTGGGGTGGGGAGAAAAGACGCAGGTCAGAGAGAGTCTCTGTTTGGATGACAGAACAATCTTCTAGAAGATGGACATGAGAAAAATAGGGAAGAGAAAATGAAGTCAATCTGCCTCAGTGACCAAATGAACATGGGATTCCTCTGCAACATTATCTTAGTTTAGCTTAAAATAATGGCCTAGAGATGAAATCAGAAATGGCAACTTGAAAAGTCCTATAGATTCACTCTCATAGAATAAATGTAACTATTTAAAAAATTATAAAACACATTAACCACTTACAGGCTGTAAGAATGTCACAGAGTTATACAACAAATGGAGAAACATTTATTCAAGAAACTATGGTACCTAGGTTAGAACAGTTAGCATCTATGATATTTGAGCCAAGGTCTGTCCTTTCCCCCTATACCTCAACCTCCAACAAGATGACAGTTCTACTTTTGATGGGTGCAGCTAAAAACAGAACATTTCATTTCTTCAAACTCCCTGCTAGGACTATGACTTTTCCCTGGGAGGAGCAAACCACCAGTCCTTCTCATCTTACCCAGCTCTGTGTATCAGACAGTTATAGCTGAAAATGGTTATATTCTGTAGCAGCACCAATCTTCTGCTTAGTTCCTACTCATATAGCAGAGTAGCTACTATAGCTATCCAGACAAAGAACTAAAGTCCAAACTATTCCCAAGAGTAGACATTTCATGCTGAAAAAGACAAGCCAAGAAGACCAGGGAGGACAGTCATGACCAAGAGTTCTGCCTGTGAACAGATGTCACACTCAGAAGTAGGTCCTACTGCACGGAATTAGTGCAAAGTTTTTTCTTGGGGAAGAATCAAGTGATAAGAACAGAAAATTCTGTTCTTGGAATGGAATGCTTCCCTAAGAGGACTGATGAAATTATATAATTTTCAGGAGAATGTTAAATCATTAGCTATTTTCTCTTCAAAATGAAATCAACATATTCACTACTACCTCTTATGCAATATTTCTCAATTAGTTGTGAATCTAACAATGCTATATTAGTCTAGTTTATAGCTCTCTATCATATCACAAAAGTGCTATTCACATGGATTTTATAAAAGCCCTTGTTTAGAGGGAAATGGTTTTCTTCTAAAAGTATATAGCATACTATATTGGAAAACACAAAGATGTCAAAAACAAATAAAGAGATCTCTACAAATAAAGGATGAACTCAGGAATGAAGACATTCTGCCACTCCTGGGGGAACTCAGCAGTTGCTGGGCACATTCAGACCAGTGGAACTGAGGACCTAAAGCAGTTCAGGTGGGCACGTCAACTCGTTCCTCTGGAAACAGCTGGGGTACCAGTATTACTAATGTGGCACTGGTGTACACAAAGGAACCCCCAGCAGTCATAAAACAGGAGTGAAAACTTGGAAAAAGCAGCAGAAACTCAACAAACTTAAGGAAGAGAGGGAAAAAAACACACACTTGTCCCTTTCTGCCTCCAAAGAAATGATACCATCTCAGCAGAAAACCTGAAGCAAGGAGCAAAAATAGATAAAATAAAAGGGATAGATAGATTAATAACCCCAACTTTATGAGCAATCAATGACACTCCCAGGAAAACACTTGCAGAGAAACACGGAAGAGCAAGTTAGACCCAATCAGCCTAAGGGAGAGAATTCCTGAGACCAAAGACAGCAGATTCCACAGCAGAAGCACATCTGCCCATGACCCTATCTGAATATAAAGGAACTGGTTCACCAAAACAGCCAACAGGAACAAGGAAAGTAGTCACCACAGCAGCATAGGCAAAAAGGCAGACTTAACCATAAACTGGAAGAGGATGCTAATCAACACACCAACCAATACAAGAGCCATAGTTACTCAATATGCAGAGCAATCTTGAAAGCAAAACAAAGGAAGAAAAATACAAATACTCGTGTAAGCCCTATGGGAAACAATATATCACCAAAGGAAAGACAACCTCTAGAAACCAACAAGGATGACATTGAAGAAATGCTTTATCTGTCAAAGAATTCAAACTCAGCATGACAAAAGCACTCTAAGAGAAGAAATAGAAAAAAAAAAAGAAAGAAAACAGCATGGAAGAAACATTCAGAGTTAAGAGAAGTAGAAAATATATAAAAAAAGAAAACATCAATAAAAATAACATAATTCATGAACTGAAGAACAAAACTGAATCCCTAAAAAAGAAATAAAAAGCGATTCAAGGTATAAGAGGAGCAACAGAGGAGCTCAAAACTTCAAGGAAAGCAGATTAGATGAAGGAGAAGAACAAATCAGCATCCATGAAGCTACTGAAATAGAGACAATAAAGAAAGAAAAAGAGAAACAAAGTAAGAAAACAGAGGAAAACTCAGATTCTATTTGGTTCCTTAAAGAAAGGAAACATAAGAAACTGGAACCCCAGAAGAAGAGAAATACATGGGAACTAAAAGGCTATTTAAGGATATAATGGAGAACTCCCCAAATTTGAAGAAAGAAATGAAAATAGACACATAGGAAGCCAAAAGGACACCAAACTACATCAATGAAAGATACATCGCCATAAAACTTCCAAGAGTCCAAGATAGGGAAAGAATAATGAAACTGACCAGAAAAAGAAAACAGATAACATGGAAATGAAAACCTATTAGGTTGACTTCAGATTTCTCTGAAGAGACACTCTAGGCAAGGAGAGTATGGAGCCACCTTTTCAAAAAAATCCAAGACAAAAAATACCAGCATGAACACTCTACCCTGAAAAGTTCTCTTTCCTTTATGGAGTAATTAAAATCTTGTCAGAAAAGCAGTCTCTAGAAATTCACTACCACTAAATCCCCATCCCAAGAAATCTTACAAGAAGTCTTAAGACCAAAAACAGAAGAATCAACAGAAAGAACAAAACAAGGAAGCAAATCAGAACCTCAGAATGACCACCAAAAACCCAAATTCAGAATCTCAAATATCAATAATTACCCAAAATGTCAAGGATCTAAACTCATCAAATCAAAAGACAGAGTAGCAGACAGAATCAAAAAACAGAACCCAACATTCTGCTACCTCCAGAAAACACATCTGAACTCTAAAGATAAGCACAGATTGAGAGTAAAGGGTTGGAAAACAATTCTTCAAGAAAATAGTCCCCAAAAGAAGACAGGGGTAGCCATTCTTATAACAGATAAAGCAGATTTCAAACTGAAAAAATCAACAAAGGACAAGGAAGGTCACAACCTAATGATAAAGGGATTAAATCACCAGAAGACATTACAATAATTAACACATATTCACCAAAAGTGGGAGAACTGAAAAGAAACATTATTGAAAATTCATATGTAGTAGGAACCTTTAACAATCTGCTCTTACCAAATGACAGATCAATAAAATAGAAACTACACAAAAACACAAAAGTTTTAAAGGAAGATCTAGACCAAGTGTATCTAGTAGACAAATATAGGGCAATGCATCCTTGAGGAAAAGAATACACTTTTTTCAAATGCACATGGATCATTCTCCAAAATCGACCATATATTAGGTCACAAGGCAAATACGAAAAAATACACAAAAAGATTAAGATAATTCCAACTTTTTCTCTGATCATAAAGTTATCAAACTAGAAATCAACAATGAAAAGAAAGTAATGAGAGGGTACACTACATGAAAACTAAATAACAGACTACTGGTAGACCACCAGATAAATGAGGAAATCATAGGAGAAATTAAAACTTTGACAAAAAAAAACATGAAAATGACACAACATTCCAAAATGTATGAGACTCAGCAAAAGCATTACTTAGAGGCAAATTCATAGTGATACATACCCATATCAAAAAACTAGTAACAAACCAAAGAAATAATCTAATATCTCAACTTGAGGAACTAGAAAAAGAGCAACAAAAAATCCAAAACCAAGCGGAAGATGGGAAATAATTGAAATAAAAGCAGAAATAAATGCAATAGAAACCAAAAGCAATCCAGAAGACATATGGAAAAACAAAAGCAGTTCTTCAAAAAAATAAAACTGATAAACCCCTAGCAAGGTTCACAAAGAAAAGAAGGGAGAAAATGCAAATAAACAGGATCATAAATGAAAAAGGAGGAATCACAACAGACACAGCAGAAATTCAAAAGATAATTAGAGGTTATTATAAACATCTATATGCAAACAAATACAATAACTTGGGTGAGATGGACAAACTGTTAGAATGATACAACCACCCAAAATTGAACAAAGACAAAATAGAGGACTTTAACAAGTCAATCACAAGCAGTGAAATTGAAGCAGTCATCAGAACTCTACCTAAAAACAAGAACCGAGGGCCAGACACGTCAAATATCAATTCTATCAAATATTCAAGGATGAAATAACACCTGTGTTACCAACTAAAACTCTTCCCAAAAAATTGAGAAAGGAAAGTTATCAAATACATTCTATGAAGCAAACATTACAATAATACCAAAACCAAACATAGATAGCACAAAGAAAGAAAACTATAGGCCAGTCTCCCTAATGAACACGAATGCAAAAAGTCTAAATAAAATCCTGGCAAATTGAATCTAACAGTGCTTAAAAAAGAATATTCACCATGACCAAGTGAAATTCATCCCAAGGGCACAGGGATTAGTCACCATCTAAAAATCAATTAAAATAATCCATCACATCAGCAAGGAGAAAACCAAAAACCATATGATCATATCAACAGATATAGAAAAAGCATTCAATAAAATTCAGCATCCATTCATTATGAAAATCCTTGAAAAAAATCAGAATAAAAGTAACATATCTGATGGAAACAAACCAACTGCCCCCAAACTGACGACTGACTGAAAAAAAATTTGGTATATGTACACAATAGAATACTATCCATCAATCAAGGAGGACAAACATGTGTCATTTGCAGCAACATGGATGAAACTAGAAGGATTCATATTAGCAGAAATAAGCCAAAATGAAAAAGAGAAATACAGGATGTTCTCACTTATATGACAGATATAGGGAAAAATAAACAAATAAGGAAAATTAGAAACAACCACTGGGGCTGAATGATGGAGCAAAAGAGGAGGAGGGGAAAGAAGGCAGGGAGGTGGAGGGCACAAAAGAGCAGGATGGTTAACAGGTGTTAGGGAAATGGGAAAACCTCCAGGTACACAATAATGTAATATATATAAATACACATATATATGCAAAATTAAATTAAATTTAAAGAAAAAGAGTCATCACAGAGATAGTGGACATTCTCTGTGGGCATCTCTTCTATCCTATTCACCATTATACATTCCCAGAAATAATAATCAGTACACTGGATTCTAAAAAAAACAGTAACATATCTGAGCATAATAAAAGCCATCTATGACAAACCCACAGCAAACATCATGCTTAATGGAGAAAAACTAAAATCATTTCAATTAAGATCTGGAACCAGGCAAGGATGCCTACTCTCACCACTACTTTTCAAAAATAGTACTGGAAGTTCTAGCTAGGGTAATAAGGCAAGAGAAAGACATAAAAGGAATACATATAGGGAAAGAAGAATTGAAGCTTCTTTCTTTATAAAAAGGTGATATGATATTTTATGTAGACAACTCCCCCCCCAAAAAAGACAGAAAAGCTTACTGAAATAACAAATCAGTTCAGTAAGGTATTTGGATACAAAATCAACACACAAAATCTTATATGCCAAAAAAAAATCAGTAAGAATAAGAAGAAATGAAAAAAAAAAAAACACTCCATTTGCCATCACACCAAAAAAATAAATAAATACCAGGAATAAACCTAAAAAAAAAAAAAAGAAGTGAAAGATTTACACAAAGTAAACTATAAAACATTGTTAAAAGAATAGAAGACATTAAAAAATGGAAAGACATTCCCTACTCATGGATTGGAAGAATTAACATTATCAAAATGTCCATTCTACCAAAAACAATCTACAGATTTAATGCAATTTCAATAAAAAATCCTAAGATATTTTTAAAACGATAGAACAAAAATTACTGAAATTTATAAAAATAAAAAAGGGCCCCAAATATTCGAAACTCTCCATACCAACAGAAGAGAGAATTATAGAGGTATTATAATCTCAAATTTCAAATTAACAATACAAAGTCATAATAATTAAAACAGCATGGTACTGGTACAAAAACAGACAATCAGACCAATGGAACAGAACTGAGTGCCTAGAAATAAAACCATTCATGTACAATCAACTAATTTTTGACAAGGACCAAAAACATACATGGAACAAGGATAGCCTCTTCAATAAATGGTGCTGAGAAAATTGAACTGCTTCATGCAAAAGAATGAATCTAGACTATTTCCTCACACAGAAGCCAACTCAAAATGGATAAAAGACTTGATGTTAAGACCTGAAACCATAAAATAGATAGAGGAAATTTTAGGCAAAACACTCTAAGACTTACATTTCAGAAACCCCTTTCAGGACACATCTACAGATGGTAATTAAAAAAAAAGGAAAACATAGACAACTGGGGCTACATCAAACTAAAAAGCAAAAGAGACAATGACCAAAACAAGAAGAAACCCATCCAAATGGAAGAAAATTTTTGCCCTCCATAAAGTGATAAGGGTCTGATAACAAAGATCCATAAAGAACTCACACAACTTGACAAAAGCAAAGCAAAAGGCCCAGTCAAAAGTAAGGATAACTAAAAAGATACTGCTCCAAAGAAGAAATACAGATAGCCAATAGGCATATGAAAAAATGTTCAACATCAATAATAGTCAGGGAAATGTAAATCAAAACCACAATGAGATATCATCTTACACTAGTAAGAATGGCCCTTATCAAAAAATGGTCAACAACAAGTTCTGGTGTGAATGTGGAGAGAAAGGAACACTCTAACAATGCTGGTTGTATTGCAAACTGATCCAGTCATTATTTCCCTCTAACTACTGAAAACAGAACTACCATTTGATCCAGCTATCCCATTACTGTGAATTTACCCAAGGGTTACAAAAACATTAATTTAAAAAGACACATGTACTCGGCTGTTTATTGCAGCACGATCTACAATTTCTATGATATAGAAACAACCCAACTTCCCCAAAATAAATTAATAGACCAGAAAGTTGTGGTATATGTACACAATGGAATATTATTCTGCAATCAAAACTGAAAAATAAGAAGCATTTGTGACAACATGGATGGACCTAGAGGGAATCATATTAGTAGAAATATGTAAGACACAGACAGAAACTATATGATTTAAACTATAGATGGGATGTAGGAGGAACAGGTGAAAGGCCAGGAAAAACCTAGGATAAGGTGACAGCAGAGAGGAGGCAGGCTATTGGGGAAGTGGTGGGAGGAGGGAGAGATGGGGGAAGGAAGCAGCACAGGAAGATCGAGATGAAGGCTCCTAGGTGAAAGGTTAGAGGGAGAACCTTGAAGAGTGCAATGATGTAATATAAGTAGATAGCTGGACAGGTTATAGATAGATTAGATAGATAGATAGATAGATAGATAGATAGATAGATAGATAGATAGATAGATAGATAGATAGATAGATAGATAGATAGATAGATAGATAGATAGATAGATAGATAGATAGATAGATAGATAGATAGATAGATAGATA
>PVHY01022964.1:0-21676 GCA_004024945.1 Uropsilus gracilis | reverse complement strand
CCCCCCCCTCCCTGAGTTGTATACTTCAGTATGGTTGGTAACTTGTTTTGACTTTTCCTCATGGCTTTTGTTTATTTTTTTTCCTATATCCCATATATTAGTGAAACCATTTGGTTTCTGTTTTTTTCTTTCTGACTTGTTTCTGCTAATATGAATTCTTCTAAGTCCATCCATGTTACCATAAAATCATCAAATTTGTCAATTTTAATTGATGAGTAATATTCCATTGTGTATATATACCACATTTTTTTAATCCAGTCATCTGTTCTGGGACATTTAGGTTGCTTCATTATACTTGCAATTATAAATAGTGCCGCAGTAAACATCCGAGCACAGGTGTCCCTTTGTACCCACATTGAGGTCTCTTTTGGGTAGATTCCCAAGAGAGCAATTGCTGGGTCAAATGGTAGTTTCATTTTCATTAGTTTGAGGGTCCTCCATACAGCTTTCCATAGTGGTCAAAGGACTTTAGAACCATATAATTCCATAGTCTTTATTGACCCATTCCTTCTTCTACTTGAGTAGTGAAGATCCTTTGGAAAGTTCCTGCCTTCCTTGAAACTGTTAGAATAAGGGAGAGGGGGAGACCCTGGCTCTACTACCAGCCATGGTTTGAGTGTGAAAGTCTGTACAGATTCAGCTCAGAGTAGGAGAGGGAATCAAAATAAGAAAGTTTCAAGGAGAAGAGAACTCTTGTGGGAATTTTTGAGAGCACTTCTCTCCATGATTTATAGCATATAGTGTTTAAATCTTTGGACTCTGGAGAACAGAGTACCTGGGCTCAAATGCTGATTCTATTGAGTGGCTGCATAACAGACGTGGACAAGTTACTATTGAGGTGTTTTTTTACCTCTCAGTTCCTGTCTGTTTAGGTAAGTTTTTTTTTTTCTAAAGACTAGATCTTGCTTTGTTGCCTGGGGTAGTCTCAAATCTGCGGACTCAAGTGATCCCTGACCTCAGCCTCCCAGCGCTGGAATTACAGCCACAGGTCACCACGCCCAGCTGTGAGGTAATTCTTATAAAATGTAACCAATGGATAACAGGCACATGATAGGTTCTCAGCTGATGTTAGTGCTCCAGATGTGAGGGTCCTCCTGTGTTAGCTCTGGCCTGAGTGAGGGATCAATGCCCACCAATCTTATCTTGTTCCCTCAGCTGCTACTAATGGAGCGTCATCCCTGTCATGGGGCAAGAGGTGCCGATCACTCCTGGACAAGCAGAAATACAGCAACATTGAGGTTGAGGGCAAGAACAAGGATGGCTGGCAATGAGACGACTAGCTGGCAAACGTAAACTTTTGGGAGGGATGTTGGGGCACAGAGGAAATCACCTCTGTGTTCTTGCAGGGTGGTAAATAATCAAACAAGTATCAGAGTGGTAACAGAAAGAACCACAGAAAAGTTTAATAATAATATGTATACCTCCTGTATGCATGGGACAGACTCAGCCTAACTTGCCCATGCAGCTTTAGATGCCATCTTAGATAGCTCAGCTAAGACACAGGAGGATGAGGGAAGAAAGAGGAAGGTCAGGTTGTCGGGGCATTTGGGGCAAGGGTGGAACACA
This sequence comes from Uropsilus gracilis, assembly GCA_004024945.1. Lineage (NCBI taxonomy): Eukaryota > Metazoa > Chordata > Mammalia > Eulipotyphla > Talpidae > Uropsilus > Uropsilus gracilis. The sequence continues at coordinate 20,110 of PVHY01022964.1, read as the reverse complement.
GGTACTTCTTCCGTTTCTGTAAAGGAGAGAAGGGAATTAGGGCTTCCAGGAAACAAACCTTTACAGAGAGAAGTACAGTAATAAAATCAAAAGCAACTTACACCCCACCTTCAGAACCCGTCACATCCAATAAACATCTTGCCAAAGACAAGGTAAGGATGGTAGATTTGGTTTCTCTATAGGGGGATGGCAAGTGTAAGAGGTTGAAGGTAATAATTCTGGTTTAGTAGAGTCAAGTGGGTTGCATTGCTCCCTAGACCAGACTAAAACGTTTGGTGAGCCCCCTCTCCCTCACTTCGGTCAGGATTAATTCAGCCTCATTTCTACTTTCAAGATACATTGTCCTTACTCCATTGAAAATCTTATCACACACTATCAGGGTGTATTTCATTGGTCCAACTACCTTGCCAGATTTCCTGAGGTGGTAACTAAGTTTCAGTCATCTTGGCTATTTCCAACACACCTCAAAACAAAACAAATTTTGAGGTAGCTTACTCGTTCACTCTGCCCTGCACCTCTGAGGAAAGACAGCCAGGAAGTTTTAGGAAAATCTTTGAGTGGCTCAAAGAAAAAAAGCACTTAAAAGGAAATCAAGAGGGTAAGCTCCCACCCGACCCTTCCTGAGGAATGCAACCTCCACTCCCGCCTGCCTGCAGAGGGCTCCCGCTGGGGGAGTCCATTCCCCTTCTCCCCTCCTCCATTTGCAATCACTATTTATTTATCTTTGGAAGTTGAAGGAACCAGAGTCTGCAAATGGGAGAGACTTGTGGAGCCAGGGAGAGAAAGTGAAGAGGCCAGTGTCTGGGCCTGGAGGTTGCCGCCAGCCGGCAAGAAAGTGAAGCCGCTTAAAGGTCATGGTGCTGGAAACAGTGCTACACACACATACACACCCCAGCACGACCAGGAGCACACACACAAAACGTCACCTTAGTGACCATGTTGGTGGCATACTGAAGTGCGGGGTACAGGGTCCCCTTACTGGAAGAGTCTGACTTTGCTACAAAGACTCTAGGGAGCAGACTCAATGAAGAGACAGAAAAATCAGCCCTTCTCTTGGAAAAATGAGGAGGCAGACACCCGGGGCCACAGTTTTCTCTTCTCTCTGTCCCTTAGAATCCACCTCAGACCCGCAGGCAACTTACATCCTCCTCCCTGGAAGTCAAGGTCAAATTCTGCCCAAACCACAGTCTTTTGCGGGTAGATTGCTGGTGCTCCCTCTCTAACTCATTTTCATACCACAAGTGACCTCCATCAGCTAGGGTCAAGGAGGATTCCATTTTGACCCCAGAGATTAAATACCTAAGGATTAAGATAGTTTGTTCGATAGAATATTCGGGAATGGGCTCTCCTGACCGACTGACTTCTACTCCTTCCACTCAGAGTGGAAACCCTACTCGGTTTCCCTCATTCCCACTGTCCCCCAAACACACAAACACGTTTGGGAGGTGGAAACGGTAAGGAGACCAACAGATCTAGTCTGTCTGCCATGGCCTTTGACCCCTCCCGGCTGATGACATGCAACCCCGCCGGGCGAGGTTACCCTCGGAGCCCAGAGGAGGGGCTGAGAATCCATAGCCTTTAGCTTGTGTCCAAGTGGCCTCAGTCGGAGCTTGAGGGCCCCGGCTATTTGTAGGAGTGAGAGCCAGGTCCCAGACTGGCCCAGCATGTTCGGCGCCAAAAGAAGGCCAGTCCCAGCAACCCCAGAGCCGTGAGCGAAGTTCAGCCTGGAAACTGGACTCGGCTGGTCAAGGTCGCGGGTCAAAGAAAGCACCCGCAGGGGGTGCGGGCTGCAGAAACACTAGCTGGAGGGTTTTGTGGCAAGTGGTGGTGGTTGACTTTGAGGTCTGAGAAGAGCTGCTTAGAGGAAGCGCCCTGGCCCGGGCGAGAGGAGCGGAGGGGCGAAGCACTCTAGGTCCAGGTCGCTAGCAGCTGACTCGCCGGACCTCCAGCCGGCCGGCCCGCTCTCGCTCCGCGAAGGGCAGCGGCCTGGCTGCGCGTCGGGAGGCGCTAGGGCCTCGCGGACAGACAGGCTGGCGAGGGGAGGGCGCCCTCTCAGGAGGGCGGGCGGGGGCTGGCGGCGGCGGGAGCGGCGCCGCGCCGAGCAGCCTCCATCCATGGCACGGAGCGGCGGCGGTGGCGGCAGCAGGAGCCCGGCGCGATCCGCTAGGTCCCAATCCGGCGCTCAGCGAGCGGGCGACGCGGGGAAGCCCGAGCTCCGGCAGCCCCGAGGCAGAGCGCAGAGACCCGGACCGCGCCGCCGGGGGCCGCCTGTGCGGCGCTGACAGCCGCGCCCGCGTCCTCCCCGCCGGGGCGCTCGCCGGACATGCCCCCCGGGCGCAGCGGCGGGGACCCCGGGGTTTGCCTCCGCCCAGGGCCCCCCACCCCGCCCTCGGGCGCCCCGGGCCCTTACTGAGCACGCTTCCCGCACGGCCGGGTCCCTCGGACCGGCACTCAGACCGGCCGCAGCGCTGTCTGTCCCCGCGGGGCGATGGGCTGATGGGCGCCGGGGGACGCAGGATGCTGGGGGCGCCCGTGCGTCTGCTGCTGTCGCTACTGCCGTGCTTTCTGCTCCTGCTGCGTGAAGCTCAGGGAGCTCCCGGCTGCCCCGTCTCCATCCGCAGCTGCAAGTGCTCGGGGGAGCGGCCCAAGGGACTAAGTGGCGGCGCCCCCAACCCAGCGCGCCGGAGGGTGGTGTGCGGCGGCGGGGACCTCCCGGAGCCTCCTGAGCCTGGCCTACTGCCTAATGGCACCGTTACCCTGTGAGTATTCCGCTGCCTGCCCGACCCGAGCCCAGACGGGGGGCACGAATGGAAATCAGACGGGAGGGGCGGGAAGAGGGAAAAGAGCTAATACCCTCACTTCGGAGTCTCAAGGACAATCCTGGGTCCTGGCACCGAAAAGAGGGACCTTGAAAAGTCGGGGAAAGATTAGAACTCCAGGAGTGTGAGGGGGAGGATAGAGCTGGGGGCTGATGCACCCCAGACAGAAGCACCGCGGACGCCCACTCACCTGCACAGGTGAAGTGGGGTGTGCGCTGGCGGGACGCCCACGCTCCTTGAGTTTCCAGCCTGGGCTGGTGTTGCAGAACTCGGGGACCTGAGGTGGGTGGAATGGGACAAGGCTCTCAGGAGAGGTCGACGACCGCGGCCCAGTCCGTGGCTGTGGTCGCGCTGCGGACGCGTCGCGGCCGGGGCTGCTCTGGAGGGGTCTCGGTAGTCACCGGGCGGGCCCGTTCCTCCAGTGGGGGGCGCTCTAGCCTCCCCCGGAACGCGGTCCCCGCTTCCAGCCTGACTTAGGGCAGGCTGGCGGGTGGACTCAGATTAAGTCCGTCGCTGGGGTGCTGGCTCCTCTAGTCGAAGTGAGACCCCGGCGTCCCACTTTTTCGTGGGACCCCCTCCCGTCGCGCGAATCTGTGAAATGAGCTCTGTGTTGGCTCCTGCACTGCATCCTCTTTCTTTCCTCCCCGGTATATACTGAAATTTTGACTTTTCTCGACTTTTCTTCGCGCAAAGATTGCCAAGAAAGAAACCTGGCTGAGGGGCATCGACAGCACCCCCCACCCCCAGGCTCTTTCCATCATCTGATCCTTATCCGCCAGGGCCTTACTAAGGCCTGACTTGGCTGCTGCTACCCTACCCCAAGCTGGGGGTCCTTGCTGGGGGTCTGAAGCCCCCCCACAACCGCGGGAGAATTAGCGACCCCTCGCCACTGCCACACTTCCTGTCCTGACCGCGTGCTCAGAGTTCCACAGACACGGTGGAGCTGAGGGTCGGGCTCCAGCGGCGCCCCCTTCCTGTCCTATCCTGGATGCCGTCTACTAGCCGCTTCCCCTTCCCTGTCCTCCTGACCCTAGCGGCCACCATTTCCCCACTGCCCCTTGCGGGAGCAGGAGCTGGCTTGCAGTCTGTCTGATTGTATCCAGAACAATACGGTAACGCCTCTTGGTTGGGTGGGTTCAGAGGCTGCCCGCTTCCTGACAGGACACACGGTCAACCTCTGACGTTGGCCTCCTGGCCCCTGCATTTTCCCTAGCTTAGGGGGGATGGGGGCTGTGGAGGCTCTGTGTCTGCTATCTTCTGCCTCCCAGCAGCTCAGGTATATGGCCATTGCCGGGAAAGGCAGCTGTGGGTGCTCATTCCAGGTCCTTCTGAGTATCCACTGGTGTTGAAGGGTTCAGACAGGCCTGGGCATTCCCCAGCCCACTCAGTTTTAGAAGAGAAAAATGCTTGCTGTATGGAATAGTTGGGCTGGTGTGTGAGTTCCAGCTGGGCGAAGAACTCCAGAAGGGGAGTGTGTGTATACTTGATCCTGTGGCTGCACTTGCACGCATATGTGGGACACTGTCTCTCTTGTGTATCTGTTTGTCAGGATTAGGGAGTCCTAACATACTGAAGGCAGAGGGGGGGGGGACATTAAAAGGTGGTTTTGCAGAACATCTTAGAATGATTTGGCAGCTAATGCTTTCCAGCCATGGCTAATTCCCATCGACGCCACTCCAAGGAAGAGGGGGCCAACCCTTGGTGAGAATGCACTGTGAGAGGGTGGTGGCAAACATGACTGCTAGCTGTCTCCAGAAGAAGGGACCCCTTTTGTCTCAGGCCACTGGTTTAAGATACCTTCCAAAGGAAAAACCTCCTGAATGTGGCTGCATATCCATCCCCTCCCCTCTCAGGAACAACAGACTGGGTGGGCTAGAGAAACTCTGAGAACTGGCTGGCCCATCAGCCTGGAGTGTGACTAAATCCCAGCCACCCACATATTTCTTCAGTTCCCCACACACATAATCCTGATCCTGATTGCTGCCACCCCTTACACACCCCCTAAACTGATTTCTGAAGGTAAAGAGCCCAAGTTCTTCAGCAGAAGAACTTGCAAGATTTCTTTCCCAGAGCCCAGTCCCCCAGCACTCCTATCCCTCCTGCAGCATGCATCTTGAGCGACGAAGGAAGAGGAAGGAAGAGAAGGTTTGGGAAGAGACTCAGCTTCAATCTGAGTGCACCTGAATCTTCCTCATGCCCTCCCAGTGCTTTCTTGTTCTCCTCAGTCTTTTTCCATATAGATTTCCCCTCTCACCTTTGCTTGCTACCTGGTGTTAACAACAGGACTTGAGCCAATGGTTTTTACATTATGGTTTTCCCTTTCTCTCCTCCTCCCACTTTTTCCTCCAGAATGAGCCATCAGGTTCCAAACTCCCTCACACATCACTTGGTTCCTAGGGATCCATCTTGGGAAGCCTAGCAGACACTAGTTTTGGGACTATTCAAGCAAAGAAAGTTTTAGATAAGATGTTTGTCTGCAAGGCACCTCCAAGCAGTTCAGAGGCAATTCTGTGCACAGTCCTATTTATCGCTCTAAGAATCTTTCTGCCTCCCCTCTGTTAGTCTAACTCCTGCCTTTTGTTTTTGTAGAACTCTCCCCACTTTTTGCTTTTGCTTTTCCCCTCTAATGAATTTTCATTCACATGTTTCCAGGAAAGCAGAACTCTCAGCTTCCTTCCTGACCCCTCTGTCCCACCCACACCCCCAATCTTGTTGTGGTCTGATCCACAGGGCACCAGTGAGCACTGGTGCTCCTGACCAAGCAAGAGGCTACAAGGGCCTCCCCTGAGGGGAAGGTTCCCAAAGCTAGTGGCATCTTACAAGAGATCCTGGCTCTGGGAGGGGAACACAGATCACAGTGAACGCCCCCTGCACCCTGCACCAGGTGATGGGGTCCCGAGTTCTCAGATACTGGAAGTTCAAGTGGGGGGGGGGGAGCAGAATAATAGGGAATTCCAGGGAGGGTCTAATAGTAAATAACTCCAGAAGGAACCTCCTATGAAGACTTCCCCGTACATCTGAAGGGCTCCTCAGAGGCGATCAACCCATGTTATAAATTCCTCGAACGTCTGCCCTGGAAAGGGCCCTAGAGATTAGCCAGTCCAGCCCTTACATCTTGCAGCTGAGCAAAGTGAGGCCCAGCGGGGAGAGGGCTGGCAGCGTACTAACAGTCACAGCTAGCTGACACCAGTGTCAGGATTCACTGCTTGAGTTTTGTGACTTTCTCCTCAGGTGAGGACTCGCTGTTCACCTGGCTGGACTTGGGACTCAATGGATGCAAAGGCTACTTAAAAAAAAAAAAAAAAAAAAAAAAGCCCTGTTTCTTTCCAGCAATACCCAGGCCCTTTTGACCTAGGAGCATTCCTAGGCTGGGTGGGGCAGGACAGGCACAGAAGGGTCACTCTGCTTCTCCCAGAGTCCACAAACCCTTGTCCATCCACTCAGCCTCCCATTTCAGGGGGTGCTGCCCATGATGTAGGCTGCCCACATAGGGGCAGAGGGGTGTTTGTGCCACAGATGTGCCTCACACCGGCTGTGTTCTTTTGCTGAGAGTTTGGTGGGCTTCAGGCAGCCATCAGCCGTTGCAGGGGAATGATTGGAGAGGCCCTGTCCCAGCGCCAGTGCTGGGCAGCAGTCTCAGGGAAGGCGTTCTGAAGCACAGACCTCCCTCCCTCGGGCCTCCAGCTCTGAACTGGGCCCTCCCCTCAGTACCCCTCACGCCAGCCACCGGGATCCAGTTAAGGGAATTTGGGGCAAAGTGTGCCAACTGCCATTCACGTAGCCTGAGGGGAGTGGAACATGCTGGTGGGAGGGGCGGCCCACGCCTGCCTCCCCACCCCCTTTGCTTCCACCCTCTTTTCCCCATATGGTTCTCATAAGGTCTGGGCTCAGAGACAGCAGCCAGAGGAAGTGGCTGTGTACAGAGAGCTTTTGTGAGGGAGAGGAGGGGGGGAGGGAGAGAGTTCAAGAAAGAAGGAAAGAAAAGAGGGAAGAGGCAGAAGACAGAGGTGAGAGGAAACCAGGAGACCCCAACACACTCCCTTACCTTCCTAGTGACAATGTGATGGTACATGTTCTCATTACCCCAGGTACACTCCTGAACCCCCACCTATCTGAAATGGGGGGGCAGAGAAAAAAGTCAAGTCCGTCCGTGACTCCCCCCCCTACCTGCTGGCCTGAGACAGCCAGCTCAGGTCCCAGGGATTTGTCACCAGTCCTGGAGGACCCTGGCTCCCTCCTCTGCAGGATGTCAGGGTCCAAGGTCTCAGGGAGAGCACTAGGCAGAAAACAGAACCCTCTGGGGCTCACTGGCTGAGTCCTCATTGCTCCAAAAAGAGTGGGGAGGCCATCATGCTTAGTTTCAAAGGCAAGACCTAGCATTCAACCCCCAGACAGGCCAGGACCCAGAATGACTTATTTCACCCAATTTATACAATACCCATGCACAAGCCCAGCCACCTGATTCTCAAGGAAGTGCCTTCACTAGCTACTATGGATCCCACCTCTGTGGGGGTGGGCAATCCTTAGTCCTGGGGGGGGAGTCTGAGAATTTCTCCTCAAGGCACAGGCAAACCAGTGTAATTTGAACCTAACCATAAATTGACCCTTAAATTTGGGGTCGTGTTTTTAAAGGGAGAGAGTGTTTCTAAGTTTATGCCACATGGGACTCATTGTAATAAGAAGGCTTTCCTGAGGGAGAAAAAGTTCCAGCCACTCTGAGTTGATCCATCTTTCGATTCAGTGGGGTCTCCTTCAAAGCTCAGAGGGGGGAAGTGAGTGCCTCAGTGCCACACAGCCTGCACCATAACCCTTGCTCCCTCAACATACTGAGGAAGAGAATGCTTCATGCAGGAGGAGAGAGTCTAGAAATGTCCCAGGGCTTAGGAACCAGAAGGAAAATCCGGTAACTGCTAGGAAGGGGCTGCTCAGAGGGGCTGTTTATTTTCATTCCCCCAGCCCAGCTGCTCTGTTCTATTTAGAGCCTAGACACTGACAGGACGAAGCTGCCTCCTCCCCTTCCTCCCTCCTCAGGGGGGCCCCCATCCTTTCCAAACTCCAGAACATTCCTTTGCTTTTAGGATTGGGTGATGGGGGTGGGGGAGCAGAGATATTGGAGTGTAGTTAACGGGCAGCTTCCCAGGACCCAGCTTTCTCAGCCCTGGGAGCAGAGACAGGCATGATGGGGGAGCAAAGGGGTGTGCAAGATGGATGGGGCCAGGTGAGGGCCAGGGGAACCAATCTGTCACAGAAGAGCAGGGAACAGGGTGGACAGAGGGGCCTGAAGAGGGAGTTGCAGCCTGAACTTGAGGGGCCAGACATCTCCCAGCTGGAAAGACAAGGGAAGAGGGAGCCCACAGCTCCCTCTGTACACTGCCCCCCCCCCACCGCCCCCAGCCGCTTTGCCTGCTGGGAACTATGTGTCCAGGCAGAAACTCTAGACTTCAGGCTCCAAGAGACTTAGTATCCAGGGTGGGAAAGGCCATCAAATACAAGGTCTAGGAGTCTTCTGTTCAGAACCTTCTTTTACTCAGAAGGAAACCCCCAGAGAGGGGTTGACCTGCCCAAGGCCATAGAGCTCCCTGTCAGACCCAGGGCTCCTCTTCAGTTCAGCTTCTTCCCACACTGGCCAGTCAGAGACATCATCCCTAGGGACTGAGCAGGGGAGAGGCACTCATCCACTTCCTCCACGTGGATACATGAGCCAGGGAAAAGAGGTGCCCCAACAATGATAGGCTAACAAGTATAAGCCTACTTGGGTGGTATTGGAAGGGGGAAGGTCTCAAACAAATCAGACTGACCCAAGGAATGTGAGACCCCTGGTCTCTAAACTTTTCTCTGTGTTTCCTCTCCAGCAGGATGGTCAGCTTTGGCGCTTGTAACCCCAGTGAAGGAGGTGTGCCGAGAGGGCTATCAGTTTAGGCCAGCGAGGGCCATAGGCCTCTGCAAGGTGACAGGAGAGAACCCTCCCAAGACTTATCTTATTGGGGGGGGCGGGGGGTGGGGACTGGATGGACTTGCAAAAGAGAGGAGAAAGTGTTTGCAAAAGGAAGCTGCCCCTGACTTAGAAAAACCAGCTCACCATGAACTCTCTGACCCCTCTTTACCCCATCTACCTGGGAGAGCCACCCCTTCAGATACCCATCCATTCATTCAGCCAATACCTGCTGTGTCCTAGCCCAGTGTCAGGAGGTCAGAAACCTCTGCTCTCAGAGGCCTTACACCTCACCAGGTACGCTCACACGGCAAGGCAGTGTCAGAGCCTAGCTAGGCCTCCCAAAGAAAGCTGGAGTGGAAAGATTATAGGACTAATTTGTACTTAAGTATAAAAGACTAGCAGCAGGTCAATTATTTCAGGTTTATTTTAAAAAGAACCTACTTTCTTCACCCAAAAGCTCAGCTCCCCAGTGGTGAGATTTTAGGTCTGGGGTGAAGGAAGTGTTCAGGGATCAGAAGTGACTTTCTAGCTTCCTTAGCTTATTGACACATCCCCCTCCACAGTGTCCATGCAAACTGGTAGAGCCCCCACGTCTCATTTGTGCTGGTACCTATCAGGTGTTAACACAGCGCTGAGCATATGACATGTGTTTGGTGTAGGTTTCAAGAATGAGTGAATTCCCGGATGTGACTGGTCATTTCAGTCTCTATTCCATGTGCTCAAGTAGGGTGCTGGAGGCCCAGAGCCCCCATCTGGGCACATTAACCACTCACCACAAATACCTGTGGCCCCTTTTCTCAGGCTTCTGTCTCCAGATTCAATCCCAAAGCTGTAAACTTCCTCAAAGTTCGTCCTTCCTGTCCCAGATCTAACTTCTGGTTCTACCGATTCACCACTCAAGCAGGGTGCCCTTGTAGAGAGGTTAGAGAAAAAGGAGAAAAGAAGGACATGTAGGCAGGGCATGGTGGTGCATGCATGTAAACGGCAGCATAGGAAGCCACGGCCTGGGCCAAGGATCGCAGTTCAAGTCCCACTGGGGGCACCTAGTTCTAGTTCCAAAAAACATAGCTGGGTGTGGTGGCGTGTGCCTGTAATCCCAGCTACCTGGGAAGCTGAGACTGGGGATTGCTTGAGTCTGTGGTACCTCGGGCAACGTGAGCCTGCCATTCCATAGGCAAAAATAGCGAGACGTAGTCTCAAAAAAAAAAAAAAAAAAAAAAAGAACACCATGTATAAAAACCCCTGTGAGACTGTTTTTACTCTTGGTTTTGGTCTCATCCTGCCTGGACAGCCCACTACATAGGCCTCAGGACACGACCCTAAAAAACCCCGGAAGGTAGGGAGGCCTACCTGGATCTCCTTCTGTTTACCAGCAGATGTTCAGGGGTGACTGGACAAGCTTCCAGACAGGGCAAGGGGTCACAGGGCAATATGGAAGTGGGCCGACAACTTCGCATATTGCTTCCAACATTTATATCCACAGTAACCAGGCTAAAGAAACAGGAAAGGCATGCGGAGTATGTCAAAGCAGGTCCAGAGTCTCATTTTTGGAAGTCCCACTGTCATATCAGCCAAACCAAATCACCCATGCATTCATGAATTTTTTTTAATTTTAAATAATATATATATATATTTCACATCTTTTTAATCCCTAGGGCTCTCACCACCTGAATCACCGCCCCCCCCCCCCCCCCCCCCCCCCCCCCCCCCCCCCCCCCCCCCCCCCCGCCGCCCCCAGTTGTGTACTCCAGTTTGGTTTTTAGCTTGTTTTGACTTTTCCTCCTGGCCTTTTGTTTGTTTTTCCTATGTCCCACATATTAGTGAAACCATTTGGATTCTGTGTTTTTCTTTCTAATTTGTTTCTGCTAATATGATTTTTTTCTAGGTGCATCCATGTTATCATAAATTCATCAAATTTGTCACTTTTAATCGATGACTACTATTCCATTGTGTATATACCTTCATGAAAAGTAATGATGATTGCTGCTTGATACAGGATGGCATTTGATGACTATTTAGTTAAGCATTTATTAATTTCAACCATGTACTGTTTCTATCAGAGGCAATGGTTATTTGTGGGCTTCAGAGAGTTTGTGGCCCTAAAGTGTACAAAGGCCCTGTGTCCTAGACCTGTAGGAGAGGCTGTAAGTCTACTTGTACCTTATGATTCCACTTGGATGATGGTTCTGAAGCCTTTTTGGTATCAGCAAGCAGATCTCACCTATTTCTCCTAGAATACTGCCAAGGTGCTCCAGCCATGTTGGAAACATCCTTCTCAGCATAGAAAGTCTGTGCTCCAGGCTCAGACTCCCTGGGGAGACAGTATGGATCCCCAGGGCCCAAACATGGGCCTTTGCATCTATGGGGAGCTGACATGCATGACTTTTTCTCCACATGTGAGGACTGTTTGGTTCTGGCAAGTTCTGGCCCTGTGCCCATGGAGCAGTGCCCACATGACCCCTACAGGGTCATCTTTGATGTTGGGCTGGGATCTGGTGAGTTCCTGTGGCTTCCCAGAGACCACAGAGTTTCTCCATAGACGCCAGCCACTCGCTCCCTTGGCTTCCAGCCTTCTTAGTGGTAACTCTGCTGCCGCCTCCTCCCTAAAATAGGACCCTAGCTGGAGAAAATTCTGGAATGGACTCAGTATGCCCCTTCTCCTTGGTCAGATTTCAAACACTGGAGTAGATGGCAGGGGACTCTGGGGACGGCTCCCCCTTCCTGTGAAAACTTAATTTTAGGGTGATAGAAAGGAGGGGAATGTGGGAAAGAAGGTTACTGAAGATGCTTGACTGGGTGAACCAGAGCCCAGTGGGGTGGGTTAGTGTGGCTGGGACCGAAGCCCACCTGGCTGGCTCCCCATGTGGTTGTATGGTAAGAGTTTGGTGGAGGCTGAGGAAGTGTCTGTCTGGATTTAAAGAGGCTTGAGACTGGCGCTGTGTCTCTGGGGCTGAACAGAAGTGTGGGGTCAAGGCTCCCTCCTTCCCTGCCTGACTGGTGGAGCCTTCTTGCCCACTTTCCTCCCAGGAGAGCCTAGTGCGGTGGGGACATTTTTCTTCCTATTGGATGAGACTCTGTGTGTGTTTTCATCTATCCCATTAGCAATCCTGTAACTACCAGCTTCCTACCTGCCCATTACAAGGCCAGAAACAAGCACTTTCTGACCCAAATCACTCCCTTCAACCAGACTCACAAAAGGCACCAAGAACAATGGACACCATTCTCTGGCTAATCCTGGTCTAAAGTAAATCTCCTCAGCCCTATTTAGGTTGTTAAGGCCACAAGATCCACTTCTAGGAGTTTGGAGATTCCCATCATAAACCTATCCACCTGAAGTCTATCCAAGAACTGGAAACAGGCCACGGGTGGAGGGAATGAGAAGCTGTTTCCTAGTATCCCTGTTTTTCTGAGTGGGTGGGAGGTGGGGAGGTGGTAGGGGGCGAGGGGCAGGGTTAGAGACATGCTGTCTGCAACAAGAAAAACTCATTTCAAGACTTTCAGAGCTATAGTTTGCACAAAGATAGCCTGGCCAGAAGCAGCTGACACCCTCCCCACCCTGCCCTCTGTTCTAGCACAACAAACTGCCTCTTAGGGAGGGAGCCCTGCGGGGAGACAGGATCTGGTCTGCTTGGAGTCTGGGTTCAGGACTGAGAGGAGTGAGACACCCGAGATAAGTTGTTCTGAACCAGAAGCTCATCTTCATCTGCCTCAGGGGATGGTTGCATACCACTCCCCCCCTACATACACACATGCAGTGACAGACACACACACACACATGCAGTGACAGACACACACACACATGCAACACACACTCCCCCAGTAGCTTTCACTATCTCTCACAAGGCCCAGCCCAAAATTCCTTCTGGAGAATTGCTAACAAGGAGATAAGGGTTAAAGCCATGAGCCTGAGCCGGGCATGGTGGCTCGTGCCTGTAAGCTTCAGCCTATGAAGCGGCCAGGGCTAGGGATCACGGTTCGAGTCCCGCTCAGGGCAACACAGAGATCTAATCCCCAAAAAATAACTGGGCATGTTGGCGCGCGCCTGTAATCCCAGCTACCTGGGAAGCTGAGGGATTGCTTGAGTCCATGGCACCCTGGGCAATGTGAGCCTGCGGTTCCATGGGCAAAAATAGTGAGACCTAGTCTCAGGAAAAAAAAAAAAGCCATGATCCTGGAGTGACTGCAGAGCAATGAGTGACTATTCTGAACTGAGAAGTGCTAGAAGAGTATAGCATCCACATACCAGATTCAGTCCTTGGGACCAGGCATGGTGGCGCATGCCTGTTAACAGCAGCCTAGGAAGCTGCGGCTGGGGCCAGGGATCACAGTTCAATCCCGCCGGGGGCGTATAGTGAAACCCAGTCCCCAAAAAAATAGCTGGGTGTGGTGGTGCACACCTGTAATCCCAGCTACCTAGGAAGCTGAGGCTGGGGATTGCTTGAGTCCGTGGTACCCCAGGCAACGTGGGCCTGCCATTCCACAGGCAAAAATAGCAAGACTTAGTCTCAAAAACAAACAAAAAAATACAAAGTCTTTGGTATGAAGACTTAGTTCCAAAAAATAACAATAATAAAGACTGGGGGAGGGGAACTAAATATCTCATAGTAAATTTGTTTCTTGATTGTATGTTAAAGTGATCACACTTTGGGTACATTGAGTTAAATAAAATATTAGACTTGATTTGATTTAAGAAAAATTAATCTATTAGAACATTTTGGTTTTTTTAATTTTATTGAAATGACAGTGGTTTATAACATTGTATAGGTTTCAGGTATATTACATTTTAGATCATTATCTGTATATCTAAGTTATGATGGCCACATAGTCTAGTTTCCATCCTTCAACATACAGTTAGCTCCTTTTATCCAATCTGTCCACATTCTCCCCCCTTCCCTCTGGTCAACACTATTAGGTAGAACTTATTAATTACATATGTGACTTGCATTGTGTTTCTGGGTTAAATAATTTGGGATAGAGAGAATGTGTTAAAGGGTTAAAGGTAATCAAGTCAGGAGGAGGTGAGGTATCCCTTTCACATCTCCACATCTGTCTGGACAGTGTTCTTAGATTAGGATTCCAGGTTTTCATCTCTGGAATTGGGGAGTTGGAGAGTTTTTAAAAATTTTTTCCATTCAATAGTCCCTAAAAATAATCTTTTACAGATAATTTTGATAACATTTTTGATCGTAGGGTATTTTCACAGTATAAGACTTTCATTTCTAAGGTCAAGTTTCTCCAACACAAACAGACAAAACAAAACAAAAACAAACCCTTGCATTCTGATTGCAAAACTGAGGATACCAGAGGGGAAGAGAGAAAGGGAACAAAGGGTAAAGGAGGCTCAGTGGACTGTGATGGAAGATCACTAGTTCTTTGGTGGTAGGTGTGGTATGATTACAACTCTGCATTTGTAGAGGTGTAAACCTACACTAAACTGTAGCACAATATTCTTAACCAAGGTTACTTCCATTAAAAAAAAAGAAGAAGAAGGGAAAGAAGTGAGAGGAATCAGAGTTTCTCACTGGAATCCTCACACATTCATAGGACAGGCTTTTTTAACAGCTTTGTGCTCACATTTAGGAGTCAATGTTCTCAGACGCCTCCTTTATGGACAGGGTTGTGATAAACCAGCTCTTTTCCTCTAACCTTCGGTACTTCCCTGCTCTCCCCTCTACCCCTGACTCCCATCAGCATCCCCATCACTTTCCTTTCCCCTCACCCCCTCAAAACCAGAAAGGGGCAGGCTGGGCACGGTGGCTCCTGCCTGTAAGCTTCAGCCTATGAAGCGGCCGGGGCTTAGGGATTGCGGTTCGAGCCCTGCCTGGGGCCCGTAGCGAGACCTAGTTCCAAAAAAAATAGCTGGGCGTGGTGGCACACGCCTGTAATCCCAGCTACCTGGGAAGCTGAGGCTGAGGATTGCTTGAGTCTGTGGTACCCTGGGCAACGAGAGCCTGCGGTTCCACGGGCAAAAATAGCGAGACCTAGTCTCAAAAAACAAAACAAAACAAAAAACCAGAAAGGGGCAATTCCTGGGAGATTAGAAGAGATGAGTTCTCTGACCCTTCCTCTCTTGTAGCCACCACTGTTTTTCATGGGCCTATTAAAGATTGAGTAACTGGACTGTCAGCTGCCTGAGGTCCTCTTGCCACCTGTCATATCACCCACCCACTGCCAATAAGTTTTGGGGCAGATCTCTGTGACAGCCCCTCTTCCTTTGTCCCCACCTTCTTACTCTCCTTAACTGTCCAACCCTGAGGCTATGCTCTTGAGACTATCTTTAAGGTCTTCCCAGATTCACCACCAAGAGTAAAGAAGGGAAACCCTTTGCCTCAACCCAGGGTAGGCAGAAATTTGAACTGAGAGGTTCATTAAATCTTTTTACAAACCAAGGTAGGCCAGGCATAGTGGCGCATGCCTGTAAGTGGCAGCCTAAGAAGCCGAGGCCGCAGCCAGGAATTGAGGTTTGAGTCCTGCCAGGGGCTCATAGCGAGACCTAGTTCCAAAAAAAAAAAAAAAAAAATAGCTGGATGTGGTGGCATGCGCCTGTAGTCCCAGCTACCTGGGAAGCTGAGCCTGGGGATTGCTCGAGTCTGTGGTACCCCGGGCAACGTAAGCCTGCAGTTCCACGGGCAAAAATAGCGAGACCTAGTCTCAAAAAAAGAAAATAAATAAAAACAAACAAACAAACAAATAAATAAATAAAAAGCAAGGCAAGGAATGAGCCTGTTGTTGGGTCTGGAACTCCTCTGGGCAGGGAACCTGGCAGAGAAAGGCTGAGTGGGTGGGCAGAGTGGGTTCAACCAGCTTGGGGCCTCTTGCCTCCTTCCCTAAACACAAACTGTATAAATAAACAACTCAAGGGGGTAGAGGCAAAGGCGGAGCAGCCTGACTCTATCAGTTTTCTGTCAAGGCTCCTGACAGGCTTGGGGAGGCAGGACCTCAGTGTGGTGGGTGCCTTTGCAGGGTAAAGTTCCCTTCCAGTATGGTCCTCAGCTCACAGAAGTAGTATCTGAGACCCAGTTAGCTACCGCTTCACCAGCTGAGCCCTGATCCAGGTCAGACCATCTCCCCAGTACTCCCTCAGGAGGCTGTGCTGAGGGCTTGAGCAACACAGAGCTATGGCGAGCAAGAAGGGGGAGCACCGTGAGTTGAAGGTATAAAGGGGGCATTGCAATGTCAACCTGCTCAACCCACCAACATCCAGAGTCCTAAGTTCGATCTAGACTGTGGGAGGACCCAGCAGGTGATATGTCTGACTTGGAGCTCAAAATTCTGCTTGAACCATTCATTGGCTCCTGCCTATAGTCTCCTAGAGAAGAAGGTGGTCATTTCAGGGTGACATTTATATGAAATGCACCATGGCTCTGAGGAGCAAATGGAGCCCTCTTCTATCCACACTGCTCGGTTTGTAATGACATGTTCTCCTGTCTGTTCTTTGTTCCTTCAGGCTCTTGAGCAACAATAAGATCACTGGACTCCGGAATGGGTCCTTCTTGGGACTGCCCCTACTGGAAAAGTTGTAAGTGTTGGGACAAGGTGGAGTGGAAGTGGTGGGGTAACCATGGGCAAGAAGTGACCCCACAACCTGTGGGCTAAGCCAGACTCAGAGTCACACTCAGGAGACCACCTAGACTTGACCACAATGGGCAGAGCAGAAAAGGGCTGGTCTGGAAGAGAGAAACCTGCACTTCACAAGAGTAGCAGAGGAAAATAGGGAAAGCTCTTAACTCTAGGCAGGAATAGGGCCTGAGGAAGCTCATTAATGCTCCTTAATGAGCAATTAACTGAGAGGGTTGAACCCTTTAGCTAGCCAGAGGCTGCCTGCTCCTCTCAGTTGGGGGCCCAGCATAAAAGGGCAGAGGGAGGTTAGAAGTGTGACTGGGCCTCTTTCCTCATTCTCTAAAAACAAGTCAATAAACAAAGCCTCCCTGGAGGGCCAGCGCCTGGGGCTGAAGGTGGGAAGCCTCAGATACAAACTCCCTCCCACCCTGAGGCTGGTTTAGAGCTGTGTCCCCAGCAACTTCCCTGGGTTGCTTTGACTCAAAATTGCCAAGGCCCAACTAGCCTAGAAGTACCTCGTTCGAAGTTCAGAACCTGACTCCGTCACCAGCAAGTCACTTAACCAGCCAAGTTCTGGAACTTTGAATCGCCATCCCTAAATTCCCCACTCAGTTGACATGTGCTCCAAGGAAGACCCGGGGGTTCCATCTCCTCTGGACACTGATTCTGGCTTCCCCTCCCCTCGGACTCTGTGCTTCCACCCTGTTGAGCATTCCCACCTCCCCAGCTCTGTCCCTACTAGTACCATCCCCTCCAAAAGACTTGGATCATGTGAGGAAGGAAACAAAAGAATAAGATGCAAAGCCTCCTCTCAGAGGAGCCAAGGCCATCAGTCCAGCAGCAACCACAGACGATATCGTATGTATTAGGAAAGTGAAGGGTGAGGTTTCAGTGAAGTCCAAAGGGGGTTGTGAAGACTGGAAAGTTCAGGGGTGATAGAGATGCAATATATGGCATATGTTTAGTCTGTAGCCTTTACAGCAATCTTAGAAGGTGGTTTCTGTTATACCCACTCAAGAGGGAAAGAGAAACTCTCCAACGTAGTGAGGAAATGATGACCTAGCTGGGTTGCTGGGGATGAGAAGAAGTCAAACTTGTGTTTGGAGCTGAGGGAAGAACAGACTGGTTGATCTGACAATTCCGTGGTTTCCAGATATGACCACAGCTCTGTACCGAGGTCCTTCTGACCGTCTGCCCTACAGTTCATGAACAGGGTGGCCCAGACAAGGAGAAAGCTCTGCCACCAAGTAGTTTGGAAGTTTGGAAGTTTCCTTAGGTTCCAGCAAATAGGAAGTCTTTTATTTCTCACAAGACCGTAAGCATTCGGGAGCTCCAGTTGCTACATTTCAGCCCAGGCTTGGTCTTAGAGGCCTGAGTGGCAGGAAAACCAGAAGCTCCTTCCAAGGGTCTTCAGAGGAAGAAAAGTCACAGATGCCTCCAGCCCTTAGCCCTGCCTCACCCAACCAGTCACTGCCCAATCATACTTTCATTTCTTAGTATGACTGTCTCAGCTCTGAGCCTCTGGCATCTGCCCATGTCTCTCTTCCCTTTTATCTGTCCATCCAGAGACCATCCAGGTGTGCTGCCTTCTCTTCCTTAAATCTCACGAGGATGAATTTTCTAATGAAGATGAAAATATGGCCCTTTCTGTGCCCTCCCTCCCCTGCAGACCTACAGTGCCCGCTTCTTCTCCACAACCCCTGCACTCCCACGACAGACACATTCCCAGCACAGGAAGCACTCTGAGAAAAGCAGGAGACTAGTCTAGAAGTCACAATGAAATGCTAAGTCAGGTGATATAGGAGTGCAGGACTTGAAGAAGAGTGAGGACTGGAAGTCCTGAGTGTGAGCCCCTGCTCTTAGGAACCATCAGTCCTTCTAGAGCTGTTTGTCAAGTTCTCTCTATGCACCAAGCTTTCTTCTTGGCAGCAGGCATGAACTCATGTACCAACATCTGCCCTCGGGGAACTAACCCTCTACTGAGGGGACCCAGAAAAGAGCAGGTAGATGTGTGCTGTCATGAGATAGTAAGTGTTGCAAAGAAAACAAAAAAGGGCAATAGAAACCAGGGGTAGGGCGGGTGAAGCACATTCAAGGATGACAAAGTGAGTGAACTGGAGACCCAGGGAAGGAAGAGTCTGGAGAGAGAAAAATCAGTGGAGGAGGCTCTCTGTGTGCTAATGAGTTGAGGGATACAAGAGCAGTGTGGCTGGGAAGTGAAAAGAGATGAGGTCATAGGGATGCAAGGGTGGGCACCAGGTTTGAAGTCTTAGCTTACTCATCTGTTGAAAGGAAGGGGCAGGGTAATTTTTTTTGTTTGTTTTTGTTTTTTTGAGACTAGGTCTCGCTTTTTTTGTCCATGGAACCACAGGCTCACGTTGCCTGGGGTACCATAGACTCAAGCAACCCCCAGCCTCAGTTTCCCAGGTAGCTGGGATTACAGGCGCATATCACCACACCCAGCTTTCTTTTGGAACTAGGTCTTGCTACGTTGCCCCGAGCAGGACTCGAACTGCGATCCCCGGTTCTGGCCACAGCTTCCTAAACTGCCGCTTACAGGCACACACCACCATGCCCTGCCTCGGCAGGGTGATTTGTAAGGTGCATCATGGATGTAAAAATCTCTCATCTCTGGATGTGTGTGTGATACCCAAAAGTACTGCATGGGAAAGAAAAGATCAAAGAGCCAGTGATGTATCCAGGCCTTCTTAGCCAAAAAGGGGGCACTGGGCAGAGGGGTGTGCTATGTTTGGCAGACGCCCATACTTCCCAGGGATGGAAAGGCAGTCAGTGAACTGTAGGAGCCAGGATCTTCATCCTGACTAATCACAATTCTGTCAGTCAAGATGCCCCAAAGAAATAGAACCATTATGTATAAATATATAATGATGTTATTTTAGTTCTTTATAAAGAAATTTATTTTAAGGAAATGACTCATAGATTGTGGGTGCTGGCAAATCTACAATTTGTAGGCAGGCCAGCAGGCTGGAGTCAGGCAGGAATTGATACTGCAGTCTCGAGGGTGGAATTTCTTCTCTAGGAAACCTGTTTTAGTTCTTAAGGCCTTCAGATGATCAGAAAGAGGCCCACCCATATTATGGCACATAATCACCTTTACTGCAAGTCAGCTGAATACAGATGTTAACCACATCTGCAAGATACCTCCCAGCAATCTCAATTAGCTTGTCAGTGGGTGCTATAATCTAGCCCGGTAGACATAGAAAACTCACCCTCATAACCAGTATCTCAGGGGCGGGAGACATCCTGGGCCTGTCCTAGAGATGCTAATTCATCAGGTCGGTGGAAGGGGCCTGGGAATTTTTTGCAAGGTATGTAGGCAATTTTCATGTTCATCTGGGGTTGGGAACCAGTAGACCAGATGACCCCGAGACTGTGGGTCTATTCATCACAAACAAGACACTGCAGCCTGGCATGCGGTTGGTGCTGGGAAACACTGATCTCTCTGTCCCATCAAGCTCAGACATCCAGGCTTGGGCAGCTGAGCTCATGGCAGCTTCACATCCCACAGCCCATAAGCAGTAAGCCCTGTGGGAGGACTGGGGCTTGGTCTAGTCACTGAAATGGTAGATTTGGGCTCCTCCAGAAAACACACTGCCTCCCAGAGCTTTCAAATACCTTCTGACCTCTGAGAGATGCCATCTAAAAAATGGGGGGGGCGGTTATAAAGGGGAGTAGACCTGCTTGATCCCCTTTTTTTCAGGGCGGATTCCTGAGGCCAGTGAGAGAATCTTCCTGCTGTGTGTGTGTGTGTGTGTGTGTGTGTGTGTGTGTGTGT
>PVHY01022963.1:0-21674 GCA_004024945.1 Uropsilus gracilis | reverse complement strand
CACAAAACTGTGGGTTTTAGTCCCACAGATGATGCAGGTAGAAACCTGTGATAATGGCTGGTCTCACCTACTCGCAGTGGTTCCCAACACTGCTTGTCCCACCCAGGTGGTGAGTGTATCCAGGGCCGTTACTGCTTCCTTTCCTCTGCATTGTATCTCGTGCAGGTCTGATTGAGGTTGGAGTAAACCAGGAGGGGATGCCCAACCCCCCCCCCAGTCTGCACCCCGACAGGCACCCCGCCCCCACCCCCTGCCCGTGTGGAGGCAGAGGTCAGCTTCCCCACCTGAGACCCCTGGACCCAGAGACCCTGAGGTGCCAGTGGCATAGGCATAGGACTGACCCTTGCCCCCTAACCCCACCAGTGGCCAAGGCCTAGGGTGCACTGGAGCTCTTCTCCCAGGGCCTGCGCAGTTCAGAAGGACCTCCCTCCAGCCTGATTAGACTCATAAGGCTGGGCTTGGAAAGCGGAACCTACTAATCCCTTCTCCTAGATCAGGACCCCTGAGTGTCCCGCCCCGATCCTGACACTGAAAGGGTAGAGGGCAGGGCCTCCAGCCCCAAGACCCTGGTGGTGCAGGATTTACCCTATTCCCTAGGGCTCCCCAAAGGGCCTGGCATTTTGAGGGGGCCTTGGCCTCTATTCGCAAGCGTGGCCTTATTTATCTCAAGTGTCCGCTGTGCATCCAGCTGGGGTATCCTGCCGCAGGAGCGGGGAGAACAGGCATCACCATCAGCGTTCAGTTCCCCAAAGTAGGGAGGGAGCACCGCAGCCATATCGGAACTTGGTGTGAGTGACTCGTGCAAGAACACCCCAACGGCCAACATGTCCCTCAACTTGGAGGTTTCGGACTGCGTTTCTGGTGTCCCGAGGCCTTTAATGGCAGCAGAGAGAGTGCTTTTGAAGACGGACCGTCATAGTAGGAAACCAGGGCCTTAGCCATGGCATTCACCAGCACTCAAACAAACCCAAGACTTCAGATGGCAGAGCTGCACCCCAGACACGTGGTGGCAACAGTTCCCAGCGGCGATGCCCTTCAGATTCAGTCGAGATGCAGTTCCCTGATGGGAAAAGCCAGATTGATTAGGACGACAGTCACAGTCACCCGCTGTTGCCGTCCCGAGACTTCATCTGCCGTGCTTGCTCTGTCCCCCAAGCATGAAGCTTCCGATTCAAATAGCCAGAGCCATTGTTGGCATTAACCAGTGTTGCAAGAAGCTCTTGAGGCTGAGATCGCAGAGACAACAGATGAAAGTCCCGAGTCATAGACTGTGGCTTATACTAACAAAGGGTGACAGAAACTGGAGGGCAAAAACCTTAACCAAACCAGAAGACCTAAGTTTCTGAGTTCAAGAAATACCTGTCATGTGGCCTCAGACACCATTTTGAGATGGTAGACCTTGGAAGGAGGAAGGGAAACAACTTTGCCATGAGGCTTCTGGCATCTTCTTGAACTTCGCCATATGCTTTCACGCACCCATCCTGCTAATGCTTAGAGAGCAAAGAGAAAAGTTGCTATTACCACACAAAACAGTTTCCACAATTTAATCTCAGAACTAGTGGCAGGAAATCAGTTGCACACGTACACAAAAGTCTCCACAATATCAAAGCCAGTGTTTCTCATTTAAGGGCCTAGGAGAAAGATCCCATACATGAAAAACTACGCACAACACTAGAGAAACAAAACCACATTTATGGTTCCGCTGGTCGGTGCCATGGAGAAGCGAGGCTTCCCATAGGGATGATGAACCATCATTGTTTTCTCAGGGAATCAAGTCTGTGAGCACGTGACTGTTAAAGAGTGCTTGCTCTAAAACGATCCCACCATCTACCACAAGAGGCAAGCGGCCCAGACTTTCAGAGCAAATGATTTTTGATAGAATTCGTGTTCATAGAACAGAACAAAGTTGTATCCCTAATGATAGTTTCTCAGTAAAACCCCCAAATTAAGCTCTCTGGGGCAGCCCAGACTGGGACCCCTGGCACCTGAAAACGTGCTAAGGCACCTCTGACAGGGAACCTCGAGAAAGGGCCTCTGCCAGTTCCCAGAGCACAAGAACAGAAGGAGAGCCACCCTCCCCCCCCCCAAAAAAAAAAAAAAAGTGAAAAATAGAAATGAAGGTAACAAACGCCATTATCTCTGTCAAGGACAGTTTCCCAGAACCTTTGACCCACATATCTCTGTCGAGTGTCTCTACATGTTGTTCTCCACTCATCTCCAAGTCTCCTGCCCATCCGTACCAGGTGCAAGTCGGGCCACAGAAGCAGGAACTGCTTTTTCAAGTATATAAATAATATCTGCATTCTTGATAGAAGATTTGAAAGTGGTACGGAATCTTGGTAAAATTTGGGTTTGCAAGGTTTTCGTTTTGTGTGCGGGCCTTTTGATTTTTCACTTTATCTCTTTACAGCCTGTTTTTGCAGGTAACATGTATGGCTTAAGTGAGCAGTCTGGCTACTTAAATATCAGTAAAACTGCCGTTGTATAAAATATTCCACCCGTATGGCTTAAGTGAAACCGGGGGGCGGGGGACTATCTTTATGTATTGTTTATATGATGCCTATCTTCTCTCCCACCTTAAGCCTTTTTAGTGGACGATCTTTCCCACTTCTTTGCCAGTTTTACTCAGCCATGTATTTGCGTGTGAGTACTGGCTTTTCTCAGTTGATGGTAATTATAAATCTGATTCATAGCGTTCGTCACATGCGGTGCTAAAAGCTCACCCAGGAGAGTGTGGCCACTCCTGGACTTGAAAGCGACCGTCTTTTGTGGGCTAGCGATGCTGACTAGCATCCCAAAGTGCTCATTTGAGACTTGGTTCCACCACTTGTAGGAGACTACTTCCTTATGCTGTTTCAGCTCACAGGAATTTAGGAGTTGGGCTGTGGCTCAAAGCTCTGACTCATTTGTTCTGACCCACAGCTACCAAACAGCCCAGTCAGCGGGACGTCCCAGGTGAAAGTTGTGGAGGTCAAGCCTGATGTGTTCCCTCCGTACAAGTACAGCTGCACTGTCACGTTGGTAAGTGCCTCTGGGGGACAGGTTGGCCCGGGTCGTTCTGATTTTGTGGGCGAGGAGAAATCAGATTCTCCTGGGTGGGTGGAGGGAGTCGGAGTAGGGTCATGGATAGGTCATTGGTTCTGAAGATCTCCTCGCTCGGAGAAGTGACCGGCACTGATGAATCGGTAGGTTTTCTCAGGTGAGAGACAAAGTGTAGCTTACGACGAGAGCCCAGTCCAGCTCCACAATTAAAACAATCTTTGTACCTTTCAACCTCGAAAGTGTGTTCTGCAGATGAGTCTGAGCGGTGCGACGTTTTTCCTCCTCCTGAAAAAAAGTCACGTTCAAGGCTAGTGTCCTAGGGGTTTGAGAAGCCCTTTAGCAGAGATTTGACCTTGCTCAGCATGACATTTCCTGCCAAATCCTGCCCACCCCCCCCCCCACTTTTTTCTTTTTCCAACTTTTTATTTTTTAGCATAACACCTGGTAAGCCAGTGTGTGGCTCTGGGGTCATCTTTTTGTTGGGAAACAGCAGCAGGAAACGGCAGGAAACACCAGGTGTCTATAAAGATCTGGTCCACAGTGGTCCTGACACAGCTGCTAGCATGATGGCCATGTGACCTTGGGCACAGCTGTCCTCTGCGACCTCAGTTTTCACTGTCTGGAAAGGGCTGCGTTGCCCTACGGGTCATGTTGGGTTCCTTTTTCTCTTTACTCACCCCTAGTTTTGTTGAGCCCTAAGGGATCAGTTAGCCAGGGCCCTTTTTAACAACCTCCTCTGGCTGAGTTCAATGAAAGCCGTAGATTCTCAGAGCACAGCTAGCGTTTTAAACATCCTTAACGGGTAAGGCAGACAGGTGCAGTCACTTATTCCCTTAATAATGCTTGCGTACTTGCTGTGGGGCTGAGACTCAGTAGTGTGAACAGGACGCTGGTATCAGAGCCCGGTAAGGCCTTGTCCTTGTAGGGAATGCGTCTCTCTATCCTGGAGATCATCTTGCGTTTCTTTGCCCAGAGACCTGCTTCTGCCTTCTCCAGGTCACCCTTCTGGTTGCAGGAGGCCACTGGGGTTGCCACCCAGCAGGACTGACCAAGGGTCCTCTCTGGTGAGCGCAGGTGTCCTGGGAAGCTGGACACCCAAGCCTCGCACAGCCGCCGTCTGAGTCCCTCTTTGTCTTTAGCCCGGGCTCGTGCGCGTCCCCTGCGTCTGCAGCGGTCTGGACAGGCCTGACTCGACGCTGTCGCCCACCTTGAGTTTCTGACCTCATGGCGTTGGCTTTTTGTTTGTCCCTCCTAGTCGAGGGACTAGGAGATGACATGGGCTCTGTTCAGGCTCAAGGGGGGGATAGCTGCAGGAAAGAGGTCTTCCTTCAAGTTAATCTAGCGCTGGCTTTGGCGTCGCCACTCTGATTTACTGACGGCAGTCAGCCTGCCTTTTGGCTCTCTCCGGGTGCGTCTCAACTTTCATAGAACTGAACTTTGGTCTTTTTGTAGGACTTGGGCTTGGCGACGTCAAGAGGCCGGGGAAAGTGCAAGAACCCTTCCTGTAGCTATGTCTACACCAACCGGCACAAACCACGGATTTGTCCCAGCTGTGGTTTTAACCTTTCCAAAGACCGGACTGAGAAAAGCGCCAAGGTTCTCGTGAGTTCCTTCCCTTGGGTTGGGTTCTGTGAACAGGCCTGTTTCTGCAGAAACATGAGAGTAGCTAGAGCACCACACGTGGAACCAGATGACAGGTTCTCAGCCTGGGCAAGTTGGTTTTCTCCAGGCTTCCTTGCCCGCAGCGCCGGGCTGACCAGATGCCTCGGTCTCTGAAAGCTTTCTGGCCTGAAGGATGAGGAGGCCATTCACCAAGGAGCAGGGCAGCGTAGGTCTTAAGAGAGGTTTGGGAAAAGGGTGGAAGAATTCCATCCTGTTAGCTCTGAGGCCTGGTGAGGGACCCGGAGCTAGTATTTTGGCAGAGAATCCCAGTACTGAGGCTTTTTAGGTTGAATCACTGCTTCTCAGTTTCCTTGCAGAGCTGTTGACTACTGACTTACTTCTGATGGTCTTGGCAGTCCTGTGAAGTTGGACCAAACAGTTTGGCTAGGGAAACACATTCCACTCAGCTTTTTTTTTTTTTTTTTTTTTTTAAAGAACCAGGGCAAAAAAGTACATATGCAGAGGTCCTCTGAATTTCCACATACAACGTTTTCCAAGTGCGTAAGACTGAATGGAATGAGAGTAAGGACCGAAGTTTCTGAGCTGCTAGGGGGCGGGAGGGGTGAGGGTGGCCCGTAGAGTGGTGCCTGGGCCCTGCAGCTGTAAGCTAGACCTAGCATGCTGGGTACCGGGCAGGTTGAAGGGGAAGGCATGCCGTGTTCGTGGGCAAGCCTGAGCAGAACTGGAGAGGTGGAGAGGGAGGTGTGGAGTGAGCCGCTCGGCTCGAGTGGCAAGGGGTTTGGAAAATGAGGCTGGAGAGTGAAGTTGGTCCCATGATGGCGGATGTTTAATGTTGGATTAGGCCACAGGGACCCACTGAATGCCGCTGAGGGAGGGAGAGTCTGGAAGAGGACCCTCTCCGGGGAGACGCGCACGCCGCCGCAAGTGGACAGGGCTGGAGGAGGGGCGTTCCTGGTGGGTGAACCTCACCCTCACCTCCAGGTCCGTTTCCACTCTTGTGGGATTATCATCCTCGCGAGAGGGCGGAGGAGAGCTAACGTGCACTGGTGGCCCAGTGGGGAGGCACCGAGACTAGGGCTAGAGGCCCCGATGGGCGTGGCCTGGAGTGGACGCTTTTCCTCTCCCGAGCATCGCTTCCCCCATCGGCGAGGCAAGGGGGTGGAGGAGGATTAGGTCTGCCCAGCTCGCTGTCAGCCTTGTGAACCAAGATGGGGCTTACGAGGTTTCCTGAGCTGCCGCCGGATCCTGCGGCTCCGCCAGGTGCCCTCTGTGCGCTTCTGCCCAGGTCCCCAGGCCTGGGCCGCTGCTGTCCGCCCTCGTTCGTCCCCCCCTGCTGTCCCGACAACGGTCACCTTTTGCTTCTGGGTGTCTGCTCCGCCTTCCCTTCTGCCCCTGGAGCTTGCGGACCGGTGGCTGATCAGCAGCAGTGAGATGAGATGGAGCCTTTGTCGGCCTCTCCCCCGAGCACGCGTTTCTCGGGGTGCGGGGCAGCTCCCGGTGCGGTCTGCAGCGTGGAGCCAGGCGCCGCCTCTGAATCGCAGCTGCATGAGGAGGTGCGGCTCAGCCTTCCAGGTCAGGCAGGGCTGTCTGTGCGCTTCAAGCCCCCCTTCCCTGTTTACTGGCTGCCGTCCCGTCCCCCTTCCCCCAGACCCTCCCCGTCAGATAGTCCCTCACCCTTCGTTCTTCTGCATTTTAGAGAAAGAAGGTGGTTTGTCTGTCTGTTCTCTGCAAGAGAAATAAATCCCTGTTCAGAAAGACCCCGAGTCTGTGTCTGGCTCTCTGGGCCCCCTGCTGGCCACGTAGTGCCATCGACTGTCACTTTAGTGCTGGTCTGAGGAAGACCGCGTCCTCCCTGGGCTGCGACAGTCTCCGGTCCCTTCCTTTTCCCCATCTGGGCCTCAGAGTCAAGGCGTAGTGTTACGCCTCCCGCTGGCCCTCCAGCGCCTGGGTTAGCCTGGGGACACAGCCTCCCAGGGCAAGCTTGTTCTAGTGCCAGTGTGTGCTCTGCTCCCCGTGAATTTGGTGGTGCCTTCAGCAAGGTCTGTGGACAGCTTCCTGTGGGTCAGGCCTCTGGTAATGAAAAGATGAACAAGAGACCTCTTTTCCTTGAGCCGCAAAGGAGCAAGGTGAGCAAGCTGTTACGGTGAAGTGACAGTTGTCACAGGCGCTCGCAGTTGGTGGGACGCCCTTTCTTGTGACTAGGAAGCCCTTTCTTGTCAGCGTCCACGAAAGCAGCGTGTGCCTGTGTTCAGTCAGTGTGCCTTAGTTAGCGTCTCTTGGGTGGTCCCTCCTGGTGCGGGTCTTGGGAGCCAGGAAATAAGCTCGGGCTCTCTGCGCCCTAAACGGGACGGTGGTGTGTCAGCTCCCGAGACGGTGAGTTCCGCGGCGCCTGCGCAGACTTCGGGAGGAGAGGGGAGGGGAGCTTCATGCTGCATTGGCACAGAATTTTGGGAGGCACCGCCACGGAAAGGGGCCCTCCTGAAAAGGACTTGATTTTAACGAGCATGTCACAGCCTTGCTCCTCGAAGCCTCGGACTGGCGTGCAGAGTTCTCTTGTACCCGGACGCCACAGGTGTTAAGGAGAAGAGGTTTCAGATGATTGGTTTTTGTTGTTGTTTTTCTTAGAGACTAGGTCTCGCCACGTTGTTGCCCGGGGTTGTCTGGAACCCGCGCGTACTTAGGCGATCCCCAGCCTCAGCCTCCCAGGTAGCTGGGATTACAGGTGTGTGCCATCACGCCCGGCTGAATGATGGCTTTTGTGTTAAAAATGTTAAGACTGGATGTTTAAACTGCCGCTGATCGTTTCCATTGCAACCAGACACCGTTGAGTGCTTTACTCGAGTGTATCTCATTCAGCGCTTGGAGGTGACTAGTGTGGGGAGCCTCTACTTCATAGGTCAGGAAAAGGCCTCGGATTGGCTCAGTTGCCTTGGCTCACACGTGTGCAGCTGTTAAGTGGCGTATCCAGAATGGAGGGGTGCAGGTCAGGTTGGCTTTCCTACAAACCCCGTACCTGGTGAAGAGGTGCCGGTGCCCGAATGCATCTCCAGGAGGTGCGTTTGGCTCGCTGCTGGAGAAGCGGCTCAGAGAGAGAGTGAGGGTGCCTGGCGTGAGCGGCTCCTAGGAACCCAGGTTCCCTACCTCTTCGCCTGCCCCGGCCCCTCGGCCACTCACAGCCTGTCGTTACTCACGCCTGAGGTGGGCTTCCTGTTGTTCTGGGCATGCGTGGTCAGTGAGCCCCCTCCTCCCAGGAGACCAGCCCTCCGCTCCCAGATGTGCTGAGCGCCACCGAGCCCCTGAGCGCCGCCCAGAGGGAGGTCCAGCGCCAGTCCACGCTGCAGCTGCTGCGCAAGGTCCTGCAGATCCCCGAGAACGAGTCAGAGCTGGCCGAGGTCTTCGCCTTGATCCACGAACTCAACAGCTCTCGACTCATCCTGTCCAACGTGAGTGAAGAGACGGTCACCATCGAGCAGACCTCGTGGTCGAATTATTATGAGTCTCCGTCCACGCAGTGCCTTCTCTGTAGCAGCCCATTATTCAAAGGGGGACAAAAGTAAGCACCCCGTTCAGACTTGCCCGCCCCGTTCCGCTCCCTCCCGCGCCTGCGCTCTCCTTCGAGTGACTGTCCAGCTGTCCTTTTGGAAGATACTGTCCTCTGCCGCTGCTCGGTGTTTCCTTTATCTTTCCGACTTCCCCAAGTCAAAGTGGTGGTGGTGGTGATGCAGGAGAGGCGAGGCGAGGCCTGGTGGTAGCGATCGTCCGTTACTTCTGGGTTTGCCGGTCGAGGGGTCAGTCTGCAGCCCCGGGCAGCGCTTGCATTCGGGGGTCGGGGGTCAGCGGGATGTCAGGTTCGCCTGGGTGGAGCTTGGACAGTTCTGTCCTCAGGGGAGCGTTGCTGCCCACCAGATTCCGACGCAGTGGGACACCTGCCCAGGTAGCAGGGGCCACCCAGGCCGCAGCTCCTTCGTTTGCCCGCCCCGTGGAAGCCCCGTGGAAGCCTGGGCCGCTGATCGCGGAGGCCTGGAGCTGCCTCCAGAGGCTGATGTCCCGGCTGATTCTCACTGCTGGTGTTTCGGTTCCAGCTCCCTGGCAGGTCCCCAGCAGTGCTGGCTGCTGACGGCCACTCGGCTGCAGGTGGTGACGGCCCAGGTGAAGGTCTGCCTGAATCCTCAGTGTTTGGCCCTGCACAGCTTCATGGACATTTACACAGGTGGGTGCCAGCCTTTGTCCCCTGGAGCCCCGGGTTCAGACCTCTGCCCGTGGACCCTGGACCTCCTCAGACGGCTGCTGGGGGCGCAGGGGACTCTCCTTCCAGAACTTCTCGGCCTCCGAAGGTCCACTTACTTGTCAGATGTTAAGACCCTTCTCTAGGTCCCTGAAGCAAAGTGCATAGAAAGGTAACAGCTCTTTGTTGTAGGGAAACTGGGAGTCACAAAGCAAAAAGAGGGAGCTAGAAACCAGTCGCACTTGTACTGCCCTGAAATAAAGCAGCTTGCACACTCGAATCTTCTGTTCTCCCACATTTATTCATCCATGCAGAATAGAAGAAGGTGTGGAGGGATTCATAGGCTTATAGTTGTTCTTTAAGCAAGAGAGCCAGTGCAGATCTTGCTTGGGAATGTGCTTTTCAGATTCATCACCACTGTGGGCATTTCCCCACAACGGTGAGTGGAAAAACACTCATTTCCAAGGACCGCGTGTACTCCCATTTTGGAGCCCTCCCTACACTTCCATCTTGTCTGCCCCTCTGTTTTTGGGGGGGCAAATGCTCAGGAGTGGAATTGCTGCATGTTTATCATTTGCCCCCTATTCTTTCATCAACATCGAATGCCTTTTGGACTTTCCCCGTGTGCCAGTCATTGTGAGAATTTGAACCTTGAGTTTTAGAGTACCTGTCATTGGTTCTTGGTCTTCAGAACCTTGTGGTGCCTTTCTTTGAAGTCTTGTTTTAGAGTAACTTTTACTGCCTGGTTGAGTTTGAACTACCTGGTATTCTTTCCAGCAGCCCGTTTCCCTGCGGTCTTTCTAGGTCAAGTGGTACCTCAGGTGTTCCGCTTTGTAAATTTTAGCTTTACTTTCAAATTTAGATATGGTGAGGTGTTGTTGACGCGGTTCTGTGGGCTCTGACAAATGCCCGATGATCTGTAACTGCCTCCACAGTCATCATACAGAGTGATTCTACCCCTGCCCCCCAAATACTGTCTTGTACTCTCCCTTTTTAATCAAGCTAGTTATATGTAACCTCAGGACATCTTTTAATCTTAGCTCCACCCTTGTAGTTTTGTCCTCGGAGAATGTTGTGTGGATCCAGTCATGGTTTGGTAGCATTTTCCATCTATATTGTTGCATATGTCAGTAGTTTGTTCCTTTTCATTGTGGGGTAGTTTGCATTGTGTTGGTAATCACCAGTTGCTTAATCTGTTCACTCAGTGAAGAACGTTTGATTTGTTTATGGATTTTGGCAGGCACTAGTAGAGCTGCAGTAAATGTTCCTGTAAGGGCTTTTTTCGTGTGACCATAAATCGTTACTTCTCTCGGTTAACTATGTCGGGGTCAGATTGCTGGGCCACATGTTAAGTATATGTTCGCTTTTATAATAAACTGTTGAACCATTTGATAACACGTGTGTCCTTTCACATTCCCTCTGCAGTGCGAGTTTGTCAGCACTTTCGGTGTTGTCTGGTTTCGTTTCTCATCTCTTCCCAGGTCTGTATGATGGTATCTCATTGTGGTTTTGATTTGTATTTCCCCTCAAATGTTGAGCATCTCCTCATGCTCTTGTTTTCCGTCTGTGTGGTGAAGTGTTCACGTGTTTGGCCCATTGAATCTGGTTTTTGGAATTTCAAGAATTTTTTCTGATGAGAAAAAATTTTGAGAAAAAAACTTTTTTAGTGTATTCTGGGTAGGAGCCCTTTATCAGTTAAGTGATTTGCAAATATTTCTCTATCGTCTCTGTAGCCTTGTTTTTTCATTCTCTTAACAGAATCTTTGACAGAACAAATGTTCTCACGTTTCCGTGATCTCTTTACTTAGGTGACACTCGCGCAGTCTTCCTGTGTTTCTTCTAAATGTATTAACACTTTTAACAGTTTGTGTTTAGGTCTAAGATCCATACCGAAATTTTGTCTGAATTGTGAAGCCCTGGTTGAGTTCAGTTATTTGCATGTGGGTATCCAGTTGTTCCACCGTTTTGGGAAAAGCTTTTTTTTTTTTTTTTCTCTTTTCCCCACTGTATTGTTTTTGTTGAAAATCAGTTGGTCACGACATGGGTGTGTTTCTGCACTCTTTTCTCCTTCGTGAATTGTCTTTCTCCAATACCACACATCCTTGTTTACAATGGCTTCATAAAAAGTCGTAACTAGTGTGAATCCTCCAGCGTTCTTCTTCCTAAATTGTTTTGATCGATTTTTTTTTCTTGCATTTCCATATCAATTTGAAAAATCAGCTTGTCAGTATCTGCTGAATTCTGCCAGTTTTAAACTTAGATTGTGTTGAATCTGTACTCACTTGGGAGAAGTTTGACATGCTTAGAAATAATAACTTTGTGTCCAATGACCCGGTCTTACCCATTTTAATAGGGTTCCTTTTATTTCCGTGTTAGTGTGTAACAGTTTTCAGCCCTTAGATCCTGCATCTATTTTGTTAAGTTTAAGCTTTGGTGTTTGAAAGCCACAGTTAAGCTTCTGACTGTTTCAGGGTAGTGTGGAAGTTCTGTTTCTTGATTTCATTCCCGGTGAGCTTGCTTAAGCACGGTTAGGAGCTGCTTGTAGGTTAGTATTTGATAGGTGAAGACTGGTATGTAGTCTTTTAATTTGTTATATTTTTTTAATGACTAGAAGATCTAGATCTTTTGTATTTTTTCCTCCTATGACTTTGTTTTGGGGATCCTTCCCGTTCTTTGAGGCATTTTGTTGACAAGAGTTCTCCAGTTGATATCACTTGTCTTAGAAATTTGGTTGCGATTTTTTTTTTTTGACACAAAAGGTTTTTTTGCTCTTTGCTTCTGTATAATTTTTATATTCTCAGAGCTTTGCTCTTTATGGTTTTCAAGGCCTTCACTCCTCTCTTCCCTCTTTAATGGGGACATATTCCAAGTAGATTTGTGTATATTTTATGCAAGTGTAAAATCTCACCAACTTTCACGTGACATAAGTTGATTGCACTAAATTCCTCTGAGTCTCTTATCCTAGGATTTAGAGTAGAGGTGAGTTTAGAAGCTCTATTAACCCCCTGCACGCCTGGGATAAAGACAACTTGGTCTCTCCCAGCAGTCCAGGTGGAGCAGGTGAGGTGGCAGAGTGACGCCGCTGGTTGTGATGGAGCTGGGCGTGGAGAACAGCTTCTGTTTTTATTCAGAAAGACATTCTACACTACTTTTTGTTTGTTTGTTTGTTTTTTTCTGAGACCAGGTCTCGCTATTTTTTTGACCGTGGAACCGCAGGCTCATGTTGCGCGGGGTACCACGGACTCAAGGAAACCCCAGCCTCAGCTTCCCTGGTAGCTGGGATTACAGGCGCATACCACCACACCCAGCTATTTTTTTGGGACTAGGTCTTGCTCCGTGCCCCCCGCGAGAGACTCGAACCGGGATCCCTGGCCCCGGCTGTGACTTCCTAGGCTGCCGCTTACAGGCATGCTCCACCGTGCCTGGCTCACTGTGTATTTCTTTACTTGTATCTTCTACTCAGCAACAGTACAGTTGGGACAGCTTTTTGGTGTCTGCTTTAGTAGTCTTTAGCTAGATGTAGCTTTTCTGCTTCCTGACCACTGCGTAATTGATTGCGCTCTTCCCAGCTTGCAGTGTCCAGCCTCTGAGAAAGTTGCTTCTTTCTTGCCTGCAGGTCTCTTTAACGTGGGGAACAAGCTGCTTGTAAGCCTGGACTTGCTTTTTGCCATCCGTAACCAGATCAGGCTGGGCGAGGACCCCAGGGAGTCCATCGGCACCGTTCTGAAGTCCGTGCAGGAGCAGACGGGTAAGAGCTGCTTCCCCCCCCCCCCTCCCACGGCCCACGCCGGGCCGAAGCCCCTGGGGTGGGCACAGCCATCTTTGAAGGGTCTGATTCTGTGACCGAGACAGTCTTGACCTCCTGAGACTTGCGTTCCTTCTCTTGTGTTCTGTAAATGCTGGGCTGAGTCTGGAAAGCAGGAGTCTTCCCTGCATCTCGGGGTGGTCAGTAAAGGCTAAGCTGACTTTGAAGCGCGTCCTTTGCGCGTCAGTAGCCGTGACAGCACGGCACGTCAGCTGCGTGGTCGCCACACCTGAGGATGAAGACCGTCTTCCTGGCTGTGGAGAAATTATTTTCCCCTCGCTTCTTTCTGTTTCGTTTGTGGTTTTCTGGGGGTTCCCTCTCCCCCCCCCCCTCGTTTCCCCATCCCGTTCCTGCAGACTCTACCTTTCCTTGCTATGAAGATGGGTGGATAGAGAAGAGGTTCTGTGCTCAGACAAGCCTCTTGGAGTCTGGGCTCCGCCGCTAGGCTGGCAGTGTGATTTTGAGCAGGTTACTCCCTATGCCTCAGTCTCTCCAGTTAGAGTAGAACTGGGATAAGGACCCTGGTTCCTGTTGGAGTTGCCCTCTAGGTCGCCTCCTGACACCTTGACAGCCTGCCTGCCCCTCATGCTGGCTGGTGTTGTGGGGTGTTCTCAGGGGCAAAGCCGCCTGCAGAGATAACTATTCTTGCCGGATGGTGGCCGCAGAGTCTTTTCCTGAGATCTCGGTGCTCCTGCTCCCCTTGCAGAGAAGACTCTGACCTCGGAGGAGCTAAGCCACCTGCAGGAGCTTCTGTGCAACGGCTATTGGGCCTTCGAGTGCCTCACTGTCCGCGACTACAATGACATGATCTGTGGCATCTGTGGTGTGGCCCCCAAAGTGGAAATGGCCCAGCGGAGTGAGGAAAATGTGCTGGCCCTGAAGAGTGTGGAGGTAAGTGGCTCTCGACCACCGTGGGTCACCGTTCCAGCTGCTCCGACACTCAGCGACCATGTCCTCACACCGTGTCCCCAGGGACCGTTTGCTCCAGGCCTGTCCTGACTGGGGTGAGCGACTTCTTCCTTCCGTTTCCCAAGACGAGTCCTAGTGAAGGCCATTCGTTACTGGTTCTGCAACGACCTGTCCGCGAGCTAGGTGTGCTGTCAGATATTTGGGGTGAGGGAGCGAAAAACCAGCGCTCTGTGCTTGGGGAGCACACGCTGTTTTGGGGGGCAGATGGGCGACGAATGGTGGTAGTGGTTGTCTGTGTTACGTGCGGTGGCGTAGTGGTAATGAAGATGGTGAGGAGAAGAGGCGAGGGTGGTGGAAAGGGGGGCTAGTTCCTTTCTCACACAGGTGCGGGAAGGCCTTTCTGCGCGGGTGGCATGTGAGGAGTAGAGAGCTGAAGCCCACGTAGCTCCTGGGGAGAGGAGTGTTCTGGGCAGAGGGAGCAGTGAAGGGGTCTGGGTGGGCTTTCTGGGCATGATCGAGGAGCAGCCGGGAGGCCAGAGTGATGGGACCTTGGGAGAGAGGTGGGATGTGTGAGGGTCACCAGACTGGGAAGGCCCAGATGGGTTCTCTGGGCCCTTTGAAGACCTCATGGTGTGACTTCGGGTCATCATTAAACATGCTCACACAGAGAGAACTCCAAACTTGGCAGCTTTATACGTCAGCTCTAACAAATACAGAATATATATATATGCATCCAGTCATAGGAGAAGAGCGAAAGTAGGTGTATTTCTCCAGTTCGTATGTAGACTGTACAGCCTTGAGAACAAGGCCGGACGTTTAACATAAGAAGTTGGGGCTGATCGTGCTCATGAAGCCAAGTCTGACAATGAGTGAGTAATGTGCCGTGACTGATCTTGCCCCGGAAAAGCCCTAATGTAGTCAGCCATATTAAAAGAGGAAACCCCAATGACTATTTCATTAGACCTCGAAGAATTATTAATATAGGAACAGGTGTTATTAACACCCGTTTGGGGTAAAAAAAGCTCCTTGCATGATAAGAATGGTGAGAGAGGCTGTGTGTGTGTGTGTGTGTGTGTGTGTGTGTGTGTGTGTGTCTGTCTGTCTGTCTGTGTCTTTGTCTGTGTCTGTGTCTGTGTCTGTGTGTTTTAAACACCCGTAACTTAATGAACCCTTTGTCACGATCAGTGCCCACTGGCGCACCTTGGCATGAATGCACTGGCATGAGGGGTTGTGGCCCTGGGCCACTAACTTTGCCTCCTGTCACCCCTGGGGGAGGCTGTGGGCCTCTGGAGAAGCGCTTTGGCATGTTTCCCTCATGGCTGGCTGAGCAAGTGGGGATTTGATGCATGTTCTTCCTTTACAAAGAAAAATACATGAGCTGATGCAGAAGTGTTTTTGAAAGGTGGTGGTGGTGGTGCATAACAAGACATAAAAACATGATCTCCCTGAAGCTTTTCTGAAGCTTTTCTAGTGTTCTTTGTCGCTAAAATAGACTAAAAAAGTGTGGCTTCTGTTTTCACCGAGAGGCCGTCTCCAAACCCACTCAGATCTGCTTGCCTGCTGATCGCAGAAATAGTAACTTAGACGCGATTTGTTGTGTGCCTTTTCAGTCTCCTGGCTTCTGACTCTCCATGGAATGCTTTGCTCTGTGACTTCATTCCCAGCAGCCCTTGAAGGGGAAGGGATTGAAACCCCAGGGCTTGTCTCAGCTCACCGGGCCAGAAGTAGGTGGCCCTGGGTGGCACTGGTTCTAGCCGTGACCCCGTGTCTGAGCTTGTTGGCACCACCACACTCAGCAGTACCACCTGGCGCTAAACTCGGGTTTTCCAAACACATCCGTCAAGAGACGTTTCCGTCTGCAGAGCGGAGAGGGCGCCCCTGACACCCCTGACACCGGTCTCGCTGCTCCCCACCTTGTCCTGGCCGAGGCTTGGTCCTGGCAGGCTGGCGTGGCATGCGCCGCGCTCTCCTCCTGTGCTGTGCCAGGGGCTTCTGTCTTAGAGACCGGGGCTAACTCTGCGTGCAGGGTGGGGTGTGTCTGTCTGTCTGTCCATGTAAGCCCATGAAGCAAAGCTCTGACACTGCGTGCGCTCCTGTCTGCGGAAGACCGCCTGGGACCACCCCTCCTCGGGGGCTGTGTCGGAAGCACCCTGATGCAGAGGACGGGAACCACGTCGTTTCACGCACACAGTGTTCAGTTGGCGTTTCTGGTCCCCCCCTTGTTTTGGGGGGCTCAGTGCCTTAGGAAATACTGGGGCAGTTGCTTTTTCCCCCACATGTGCTCTGAGCACCTGTGAGGAGTGGTGGAGGGGCAGGTGAGGGCAGGGAAGGAGGGGCCTTTGTGGGAAGCAGTGGCTCCCAGGCCTCGGTGGGCGTGGACGCCCATCAGGCGCTCGGGACTTGCCGGACCCACCCTTGCAGTTCCTGACTCGGTGGGTCTGGAGCGTGGGTCAGGAGTGTGCACATCTAGTAAGTTCCCGGGTGGTGCCGACTTTGAGAACCCTTCGCCATCACTGCCGAACGGTGCAGGTGCCTGGTGCCTGTGACAGGTGGGGTGGTGCTGCCATGGCTGAGGGATCACCAGGGCCTCGGGGGATGGGTGTGGTGTGGCTTCTTCTGACGCTCATCGCTGCCGGCTGGGTCAAGGGCTGTCTAAGCCCGGAGTCGTCTTTGTCCGTCTGGTGTCACCGGCACCCTGGCTGGTAGAGTTGGAGTCAGTGCTGGCGCCGGACAGCACCGGCAGCGGCGTCCCTATTCTAGCAAGGCCAGGGGATGACCATTCCAAGTGAACGTCCAGATGTGGAGGGCCCTGGGGCTGCTCGGGGCTGGGCAGCTGCGGCGTGGGAGGGGTGGGCGAAGGGCCGCAGCGTGGGGTGTTCCCGAGGAGGTGTCCTGGCGGTGTGGGGCTCGGACCCAGGCCCCTGCGCCCCGGCTGCGTGGGACCGGTAGTCCACGGCTCCCCTCTTCCCGTCTTCTCGACCCCGACCCTGTAGTTCACCTGGCCTGAGTTTCTGAGCTCGAATGAAGTCAATGCGGAGGACTTCTGGGCCACGATGGAGACGGAGGCCATCGAGCAAGTGGCCTTCCCCACCAGCATCCCCATCACCAAGTTTGACGCCTCCGTCATCGCTCCCTTCTTCCCGCCGCTCATGAGAGGCGCTGTGGTCGTCAACACGGAGAGAGACAAAAGCCTGGATGTGCCGCCAGCACCTGGTAAGGCTGCCGGTGGTGGCCGGAGTCGGCCAGGGCCCACTCGGGAGGCTGGGACACGCACTGTCCTCCCAGGGTGGCCACACTGGGGGAGACCGGGCTGACGTGCCGGGAAGCCTCTCCTGGCAAGGTGGCGACTCGCTGCAGAGCCTCCTGGGCTGAAGTCCCCAGGGCTGAGTTTTGAGGCGTGGCCAGCCGCGCTGTGGGGCCAACGGCGGCTGCTCGCTGTCACCGCCCTGCTGCTGCGCGCTGCGCTGGCTGGTGCAGAGCCTCCGGAAGGGGCTGGGGGCCGGGCTCCCGTCCAGAGGGTCTCACTGACACGGCTGGGGGCCGGGCAGCTGCTCTGCGTGCGTCTCTAAGGTAGTCTGCGGACGCTGCCCCGCGGGACGAGACACCCTGGACGAGCAGCTGCTGCGGGCACAGGGTTCTGGCAAGCTGGGATCCGCGTGCCACGGCACGGTTCTCGGCGCGGGGGGCCGTGGGGTGCTGTGCGCTCTGCTTCTGCGTCGCACAGTAAGAGACGGTCCCCGTGGCCGTGACCGGCCTCTGCACTAAGGCAGGATTTCAGAGCGGTGTCTTGCCCGGGGCATGTGCTGTGTCTTGCTTTGCTGCGTTCTGGAGCTCCGGGGCGTGCCCCGCTCAGTCGCTTTCCGGCCGTGTGGCCCACCGGTTCTCACACAGCGCTGCCTCCCCTTCGCTGGGACTGAGATTCCCCCCTGGCGTTTGCCGCTCAAGTCCTGGGGGTGTGGCTGTGGCCCAGGCTGTGTGGGCTCGCTGGCCCGGGTGCCTTGGAGGGGGCCCTGCTCGTGTCGCCGCGCAGCTGCGCGCCGCTGTGACCTGGCTTCCGGAAACGCTCGCGGGGCTAGAGCTGCCCCGTTTGGGGCTGGTTTGCCAGGGCTCTCTGCCCCCCCCCCCCCACTGGTATTCTGGGTCAGGAGCCGGATGGGCGTGACTTGCATAGCTGCAGACGTCAGGGGACCCACCTTGGCTCGCTCCACCAGCCCCGCCCAGCCCCGCGCCCAGGCCTGGCTGCTGGTGCAGGCCCGCGCAGAGCACCTGCTTTCCGCAGGCAACGGCAGCGCCTTGGTGAGGCTGCTCCAGGAGGGCAGCTGCCGGCTGGAGGAGCTCAGCACCTACAGCGAGGACGACCTGCGGCGGCTGCTCGGGCAGTGCAGCGTCCCCTTCGGGCCAGAGGACTCCAGGGTGAGTGTGCGGTCGGCGCTGCACGTGGGGGGTTGGCTCCGGGCTGCTTGGCTCGGGTGCCTGGAGCGGCGTGTGCGTGCGTGCATGCGTGCTCCGGTGGACAGGGGGCGCTGGACGGGGCACCTGGGCTGCGTGCCGCACAGCGAGGGCTCCCCCGTCCGTCCACTGTGGAAGGGGGGGGGGCTGGACTCCACCTTCCCCGCTTGCTGTGACCCCGCGTCAGCTGCCGGGCGCTTCTGAGACGTCTCCACCTTTGCAAAGTGAAGTGCTCCCTGCGGGTGGTTTTGAGGCCTGTGCTGGGCGGGGTCCACGTGTCGCCTCAGCAGGTCCGGGGGTGGGTCGGGCACCTGCGCTCCCGGGGAGCGTGCGCGCGCAGTGTGCCTGCGTGTGCACGCGTGTGCTGCGGCCGCACGTGGCTCACTGCCCTGCTATCGGCTCCTGAAGGTTCTGCGCTCCTTTCACTTGTGTTGTGACCCTGCCTCTCGGCCGCTTTCCTCGCCCTGGGTAGGAAGAGCTCGGACCTCAGAGTCGGCCGCCTCATCTGTGGGCGTGGCTCCACGGCCTGGTCCTTGCAAGGCCGCCGCGGCCCCGAGGCCCCTTGACCCGACACTAGTGCTTCCGCCTCGGGCGCTGCGCCCACTAACGGCCCCTTCGCTGTTAGCTCACGCGGTGACCTTGTCCTTCCGACCAGGAGCAGCTCTGCTTCTCCCTGCTGGCCCTCTACAAGTCCGTCCAGAACGGAGCCAGCGCCAGGCGGCCCCCACCTCACCTCACCGGGGGTAAGATCTACAAGGTGTGCCCCCACCAGGTAAGCAGGCAGCGGGCGCCCGGCTGCGCTCTCCGTGGCCGAGTGCCTGCCGGCTCTGACTGAGCCTCGCCGGGACCGACTCGCTCCTGAGCGGGCTGTGGGCTGGGCGCCGGCCGCCGGGCGCCGAGACGCTGAGAGGAGCCTGGGTCTGCTCGGAGAGCACTCAGTGGGCGCCCCGCCACGGCTGGCTCAGCGTCAGCTGTGGGGGCTCCGGGTGAGCCACAGCAACGGCTCCCCTTCCTGGCTGGCCTCGGGCTGGGAGGTCGTTGGGATGGGAAGCCGCGGGGAGGGAACTGTCGCCGCTGACGTCCCGAGAAGGCCACCGCCCTCCCTGAGAGGCCGGGCCGGGGAGGGACGTTCGGCAGAGGGAAGAAAGTCCACCGCGGCGGGAGTTTCCGATCCGGGTCCTGTCTGCGGAGGACCCGTCGGGAGTGGTTCTTCTGCGGATGATGGGCCTCTTAGCTGCTGGGCCCGGGCGGCGGGTGGCCCGTGTCTGCTCTGGGGCTGGGTGAACACGGACTGGACGGGGGTGCGCCCGGGGCAGCGCCGTCCGAGGGGGCCGCTCGGCGCCTGCCCCCGCTTGCCAGAGCCTGTGAGGGGGATCGTCGGCCTGACGGTCCTCTCGGAAGCGGTGACGGCACGGGGGCCTGGGGCCTGTAGACTGGGGCTGTGGGGTGTCGGGCGGAGCTGCCCGGCAGTGGGCCGTTGACTCCCCCACCTTGGGGCTTCCACCGGGCAGCAGCGTCTGGGGGAGCCGCCCCAAAATCCAGGAGCCTCACTCCCGGAGAGAGGCTGAGTCCCAAGTCCACGTGGGGTTCTGGGAGCCTCCCTCTGTCACAGCTCAGCGGCCAGCACCGTATGGCCGGGCTGGTGGCCCTGAACCTGATGGTGCTGGAGCTGGGAGGCGAGACTCACAGCTGGCGGCTGGAGGGCCTATCAGCCTCCGCGCTGGCTCTTAGGGACGGAAGTAGGAAGGACGCGGAACGTCCTGGCCCTGGCAGGATGGCCTGGCGCCACCGGTCAGCCCCGGGGCTCGGCCTGTCCGCGGACCAGCTTTTCGAAGCCCGTGCTACGCCTGTCGTTCCTGCAGGTGGTCTGCGGCTCCAAGTACCTCGTGCGGGGCGAGAGCGCCCTGGACCATGTGGATCTGCTGGCCTCCTCCCGCCATTGGCCGCCTGTCTACGTGGTGGACATGGCCACCCCAGTGGCCCTGTGTGCTGACCTCTGCTACCCTGAGCTGACCAGCCAGATGTGGGGGAGGAACCAGGGCTGTTTCTCCAGCCCCACAGAGCCGCCTGTGGTAAGCTCCCTTCCGAAGAGCGGGACCGGCTCCCACGGGCCAGCGCGTTCCCCTGGACTCCGGGAGGCCTTCCCAAGCCGTCCGTTGCCTTTCCCTGCTCGTGTTTGTCTGGATGATCTGGAGCCAGCAGTCACCGGTCCTGCTGGGTGAGGCCGTGGCCTGTCACCCAGGGCGCCCGCCTACCTGGCTGCCTTCCAGGTCAGCCGAGGACATTGCCCCCCCCTCCCCCAGGCACACGCACACGGATGCCGGCGGGGCCCAGCCCAGCCCGGCTGCGATGTGGCCGTAGACGGTGCGGGCCTGCCTGGCCCGGAGGGGCGTGGCTTAGCAAGCCACCGGGTGACCCAGCAAGCCATCCCCTTTGTCTGAGAGGACGAAGTGCTACCCAGAGGGAGTAGACTTGTCCTTGTCACCTGGCGGGGGCTGGCATGGCTCTTGCCTATCTCTCTGCGTTCCGGTTCATCGTGCCGGGCAGCGGGTGGTGCTGGCCGAGACAGCTGGTCCCCTGGGCCCAGCTGTGCCCTGTGCTGGAAGGGACGTTGGGAGGAAGAGGTACCGGTGCTCACCCTCACCTTTTCCTTGTGGGTTCCAGAGGGTCCCGCTGGCTGTGAGTGTCTGGGGGACGCCGGTCACCTGCCCCCCCTCTCTGAGCTGATGAGGCACGTGAGACCGTGTGGCCCAGGTGACGCAGCATCCGCTCCGCCCCTGCTCTCTCCCAGGGAGCCAGGCCCGGAGGAGGAGCGGGGCTGTGCTGCGAGGCACGAGGCTGTGCGTGCCGTGGGCTGTCAGCGGCCAGGGAGACCCCGCTTCCCCGCGGGCACGGGTCCTTTCCTCACACAAGTGCCGCCTCGCCCTCTCCTAGAACGTGTCCTGCCCGGAGCTGCTGGATCAGCACTATACTGTGGACGTGACGGAGGCCGAGCACTCCGTCCAGCACCCGGTCACCAAGACCGCGACGCGGCGCATCGTCCATGCTGGCACGCAGCCCCGTCCGGGTGACCCCAGCGCCGGACACCACTCCCTGGCCCTGTGCCCCGAGTTGGCCCCCTACGCCGCCCTCCTGGCCTCCATCCGAGACAGCAGGCCACACAGCGTCCGGCAGCGGCCCATCGCCTTCGACAACGCCACCCACTATTACCTCTACAACCGCCTGGTGGACTTCCTCACCAGCCGGGAGATCGTCGACCGGCAGATCCACGACGTGGTGCAGAGCTGCCAGCCGGGCGAGGTGGTCATCCGCGACACCCTCTACCGCCTGGGGGTGGCGCAGATCAAGACGGAGACGGGGGAGGGCGGGGAGGAGGAGGCGGCGGCGGCGGCCGTGGCGGCCGAGTAGCCGGGCTCTCGGACGGAGACTGCCTGCGTCTCGCTCAAGCCATGTGAGGCCCGGCCCGGCAGGGGCGGCGGGAGCTCGCCTGCCGGGCCTCTGGGTGCCGGGACTGACCAAAGAGCTTCCGCGTCCTGGGCGCGCCGGCCCGGGTCCTGGCTCGCCGCCGCGGGGGTCGGGCTCGGCCGCACCTGCTGGCCCGAGAGGGCGTGTGTGGCCCGG
>PVHY01022962.1:0-21664 GCA_004024945.1 Uropsilus gracilis | reverse complement strand
TGGTTCCCCCTCAGTCTGGTTCCCCTCAGCCTGGTTCCCCTTAGCGTGGTTCCCCTTAGCGTGGTTCCCCCTCAGTCTGGTTCCCCTCAGCCTGGTTCCCCTTAGCGTGGTTCCCCTTAGCGTGGTTCCCCCTCAGTCTGGTTCCCCTTAGCCTATTTCCTCACAGCCTGGTTCCCCTCAGCCTGGGTTCCTGCTCTAGCCAGGAAGCTTGCTCAACTCTTCCTCTGGACCGAAATCCTCAGACCCTAGGCTGCAAACATCTCTTCAGGTCTCTTTGGAGATGAGGAGTTGAGCTTGGAAGGCCCAGAACAGGCATCCAGGTCCCACCACTTCCTCACGGCTCTTGCGGATAGTAGCGGCTCCTTTGGAGAGCATCGAGCCGGAGCTCCGGACGCACAGTCCTGCGCTCATGGTGGAAACCTGGCTGCCTGGCACTTGCTCTCCCTGCTTCTCTGGCCGGGCCATAAATAACTGGGCCCCCTCTAATTTGGCATCAATACCCTGACCAGCCGTGATTTATTCACAGACCAAAACAGCACCTCTAATTCGTTAAC
Source organism: Uropsilus gracilis (assembly GCA_004024945.1). Classification (NCBI taxonomy): domain Eukaryota; kingdom Metazoa; phylum Chordata; class Mammalia; order Eulipotyphla; family Talpidae; genus Uropsilus; species Uropsilus gracilis. Next base: position 21,110 of record PVHY01022962.1, on the reverse strand, counting down.
CAATCGCTGCAATGCTGGCCTCGCCAACCAATAATTCTGCCATCTCTAATTTGCCAATAAATAATTCTGCAGCCTCAAATTTACTAACCAATAATGCGACCAATTTGCTGACCAATGGTTGTGTCAGGCACGATGGCGCCCCGAGCAGACGGTAATTTGCTAAGCGATATTCGGACCTTTCCCCCCTCGGCAATAAAGAACCCACACAGCCTTCGCGTCCCGGATCCATTACTCGGCGCAGAGGATGCTGGAGGCTGCCGGCCGCACGGGCTCTTCCCCGGAGCTGCCGGTAGCTGCGCGTGCTCTAACGAGCTGCCCTGCGCGGTGCGGGCCGTGTCCGGGCACGCTCAGCTGAAGGGGCGCTATGGAGCCCGGAGGAGAGAGAAGGGCGCTGGCCCGAGGCCAGCAGCGAGACATCAGGGGAGCGGGGACAGAGCACGGGTTTCTGGGCTGGTCCGTCTCCGTCCAAGCCACGCACCCCGACGAAGCTGACTTCCTGCCTCAGGCACTCACAGGGAGCAGCCGCAGGACGCTGGCTAGGCAGGCTGCCACAGACCGTGGTGTGACCTCGGTCACGGTCCCCGGTGCCAGCGATGGGGAGGCTGACCTCGTGGCCCCATCGCCCGGGACGCCTGGGCGCTGGGCAGGCTTCGCGGTGCCACACAGCGCGCTTGGCCCGATTTCAGCCCCAGGAAATGTTGGCTCCCGGCGGAAAGCGAAGGTCAAGTCCCACGGTCCCTTTAGGAGCTGGTGCTGGCGCTTCTAGAACGAGCAGAGCCAGCGCCCGGCTCAGCAGCACGGCACGGCACCACGCCCGGGCCCGCAGTCGTCGGCGGGGCCTGAGCGCAGCAAGGCTGGCCGGCCAGTCCGGGAGGGGGCTTCCATGAGCATGGCCTTCAGCCCCCCGCCCCCGCCCAGCTCGGGAGTCCATGCCGCCGTCCCCCAAGTCGCTGTGCCTGAAGGGAAGTGCACCGTGGGGTGCCTGCCCGGGTCCCTCCACCTGGGACGCTGGTTTCAGTTAAAAGCCGGAGGAAAGGAGGTGCTCTCGGAGATTCGGGGAGGCGTCTAGTGACTGCAGAGCACGGCTGAGTCCCCCGAGAGCCACCCACCAGCCCCAGGCAATTTCCTCCTGGCAGGGCACCGCTGGTGGCGGAGACGGCCGGCCGCAGGCAGGCCACGCGGGTGACAGAGGCCTCTTCCTCTGCGTCCTGAGGGCCCCGGCCCGGGCTCTCTCCAACGCTGCTGTGTCTGGGCCCGGGTGGGGAGCGGACCCAGCTGGAAGCAGGAGATGAAGCAAGAGTAGCAGCACGCAGGAGAAGGCAGCGGCTCGGGTGAGGAGCACCTCATAGGGAGGATCACCTGAGGATGTTGGGGAGGACCGTCCCAGGATGCCGGGGAGGACCATCTTAGGAAGTTAGGGAGGATCATCTAGGATGCTCTTGGGAGAACCATCTCAGGATGCCGGGGAGGACCATCCCAGCATGCCGGGGAGGACCACCTGAGGATGCCGGGGAGGACTGTCTCAGAATGCCGGAGAGGACCATCTCAGGATGCCAGGGAGGACCACCTGAGGATGTTGGGGAGGACTGTCTCAGGATGCCGGGGAGGACCGTCTCAGGATGCCTGGGAGGACCATCTCAGGATGCCAGGGAGGACCATCTCAGGATGCCAGGGAGGACTGTCTCAGGATGCTGGAGAGGACCGTCTCAGGATGCCGGGGAGGACCATCTTAGGAAGTTAGGGAGGATCATCTAGGATGCTCTTGGGAGAACCATCTCAGGATGCCGGGGAGGATCATCCCAGCATGCCGGGGAGGACCACCTGAGGATGTTGGGGAGGACCATCTCAGGATGCCGGAGAGGACCGTCTCAGGATGCCGGGGAGGACCGTCTCAGGATGCCGGGGAGGACCGTCCCAGGATGCCGGGGAGGACCACCTGAGGATGCCGGGGAGGACTGTCTCAGGATGCCGGAGAGGACCATCTCAGGATGCCAGGGAGGATCACCTGAGGATGTTGGGGAGGACTATCTCAGGATGCTGGGGAGGACTGTCTCAGGATGCCGGGGAGGACCGTCTTAGGAAGTTAGGGAGGATCATCTAGGATGCTCTTGGGAGGACCATCTCAGGATGCCAGGGAGGACCGTCTCAGGAAGCTAGGGAGGACCATCTAGGATGCTCTTGGCCTGAGCTCCACTCTTCCCCTGCCCTCCCAGAGACCAGAGCAGGGAAGAGTAGCCGCGGTGGAGCATCCGGCCTCTGGCTAGACAACCAAGAGCTGAGGACACATCAGTACCTCCTGGCATATTCCAGAGAGGATGACCCAGGAAGCTCCGGTCACTCTTGAGGCCGAGGATGGACTCTGAAAGCGGACGCGCTCACGTGGACTTAGTCCTGGCTCAAGGACCATCTCAGCTCAGATGCCGCCTCCTCGGGGCCTTGATGGCATCTGCGGCTCCTCAGAGCCCCCTGGTCGTGGCCTCCACCTTCAGGCATGGGGTCTTGAGGCCACCACAGCACGGTGCTGCTGGTCCCTCCTGCATCCCCGCCTGGGTGACCGGCGGGCAGAGCCTTTGCTGAGTGACTGGCTGGGCAGTGCCTGTCAGACCCGGACCCTTGGATCTCTCCCCATGGCCACGCTGAGAGCAGCCTCGTGTTCACGGGCGGGGAGGAGGGTGGTGCTGGCAGCGGGCGGGTGGGCGGGTGGCAGGAGGTGGGCGGGGGCAGGGCACCGAGTGGGGGCTGCGCCTGAGGCCCTGGGCCTGGGGGCACCTGGGGACACCAACACCAGAGTCACCCCCCGAGGGTGAGGAGGGAAGGAGCGATGGTGGGGCCGGTCCCGAGTCAGGTCCCGGGGTGGGAATGCGAGCACAGAGCCCATGAGGCCGCTGGTCACGTCCTGGAGGGCGGTGGACATGCAGGGTCCTGCTGGCCAAGGCAGGCGCTGTCAGGCCCCTGCCCGTGAGGGATGGATGGTGGGGGGAGGGGTCTGGAGGCTGCCCTGGATGTCTGACCCACAGGCCTGCCATCCTCACGAAGGAGTGGACACAGCGTCCCGGCAGATGCCTGGAAGAAAGTCGGGGTGACCTGTCCAGTTTCTAGCTGCCCAGGCTTTGGCGGGGGTCTCGCAGGCGCGACATGGAATCTGGAGAGTCTGGGCCTGGCTGACCCCACCGGTCTCCTGGCCAGGGTCACAGCTGCCCCTGGGAGTCCCCCAGGTCCCCGCAGCTGGCCTGCTGGCTGCTGCTGCCAGCTGCTCCCCTCCCCCACAGACTGCTGAACCCCTCAACCAGGGGTCTGAGGTGAAACCAGGAGAGCGTTTAGGACTCACTCATCCCTTCTCTGGGTCGCCTGTGGGCACGGCTGGTGGAGAGGGTCCGCTGGGCCCAGTTGCTTGCGACGCTCCATCTGGCCGCCCCTCTCGGCATGGCTGCCCACCTTGGCTTGGCCGGATTGGGGGTCTCGAGTGGTGGTCCTGAGCGGCTGCAGCCCTGGCATGTGCTGGAGACCCAAATCCGCTGGCTCTGGTGGTGGCCAGGCCATCTGGGCTGGGGCAAGGCCTGCAGATGCCCCTGCTGGACCGAGGGCCGAGGGAGTGTGTGTCCACAGGGGCCCTTGGCCTCGCCTGCCAGGCTTGACACCCACCCCTGTCTGGAGCTGTGTGTGGGCAGGTCAGGTGCGGTCAGCTTAGCTAGACCTCCAGGCCTGAAGCCCAGGCCCTGTCCCTGAGTGGACTGACACCTCCAGGCTCCGTCCAGGGAGTGCCACCCGCTTCCTACAGCCCGTCACCCCATCCTGGCTCCCCCTCCCAGCCGTGTCCACCTCACCCTGCCCCCCCCAGCTGAACCCTCGGAGGTATCTGAGTTACCTGCACCGTATTTTAAACCTGGGTAAAGCTTAACAAGCAGGTTGTTCTGCTTAGAAATCTGACCTTGATTCCGAAAGGGGACATTCTGGGTCACCCACACCAAGGCAACAGTTGGCTGCACAAGACTCTGCTCACAGATACCCTACTCCCCACTGCTCCCTATTGCCCAGAGCCTGGCCAGCTGGTTGCTGCCTGCTGGTCTCTGAGGCAGCAGACCTCAGCCTTGCTAGCGAACTGTGCTTTTGGGGCTGATCACTTTTCTCCCCACGCCTGGCTGGCAACTCCGAGAGCTCCGGGGCCAGACACACGCTCTCTTTTGCTCACAGAGGCGCCGCAAGCCTGTCGCAGCTGTGCCCGCGTCTGCGGGATGACGGAGGCTGAGCAAGAACCAGTGGGCCTCCTCCCTCACGGCCCCCCAGGTGAGCACCCCTCCCCAGGCACCCTGCCTGGGCCTCCCTGGGTGCCAGGCCTCGCTCCTTTCCCCTTAGGTGGGGAGACGTGGCTGGTGGCAGGCGAGGATCCCAAGGTGCTCAGACCGCAGGCTGGGGTCCACCAAGCCCATCCGATGAGGTGGAGGAGGAGGAGGAGGAGGAGGAAGAGCAGAGGAGAGAAAAGAGAGGAAGAAAAATCGTCCCGTGGCGGCGACGGTCAAAACGCGTTCCGAGGGTGTCCAGGAAATGATAGCTCGTGTCCATTAGTTCTTTCAGGGTTAATATTGATGCAGATATTATTTCTAGCCACGGCCCCATTTATTTGAAATATTATGACTGGGAGTAGCTGCGGCCGTGAATCACATCAATTGATGGAGCAGTTAGCCACAGGCGGCCGCCGCCCCCTCCCCCGCCACGAGCATGAAATATGACGGAGATGGTTCCTTCAAGTGCGCACTTCATCATCATTTGTCTGCGGCCCCCGCCAGGGCCGCCCTGCCCGGCCTCCCGCTGGGCGCGCGGAGCTGTCGTAGCTCAATCAGGCGGCTAACACGGCCTCGCAGCCACCAGCCCCCGGCGTCCTGTGGGCAGCCCGGCCGGCCGCTGGCCACGTGCAGGGAGGGATATTTTTGGCGGCGGGAATGGGAGGCCCGTGTTCTGAGCCCCCGCACCGTCTCGGCGCTGTCGCCGGGAGCCCCAGCTCCACAGCCAGGTGGAGTGGTGGTCACTCCCGCGGGAGTGACCGGCAGCCTCCGGCTGCGGCTGAGTGGCCGTGGAGCAAGAGTGGCACCGTCGTCGCCTGCTCTCCGGGCTCGGGGCTCTATGAGGGTCCTTCTTCTAACGCTTGGCCCAGTGTGTCTGGAGAGGGCCTGACGGGGACTCTGAAGCTTGTGGGTGAGGCCTGTGAGGCTTGTGAGTCTGAGGCACAGTGTGACGTGCCCCCTCTGCTGGGAAGAAGGCGGCTGGGCAGGAACGGGAGGGAAGGCTCAGGGGGGCTGAGGGGTCCCCCAAGTCCACCCCACACCCCCCTCCCCGCTCTCTGCTGAGGCCTCTTCAGTCCTCCTCCTGGGAGGGAACATCTCGCTCCATCCAGGTCTTCTGAGACTCTGACCTCGGACACCAGCCCACCTTCTGGCTTGGTTTTCCCCAGGGCTCCGTCTGGCGATGGGGCGACACCGTCTCCCCCACGCCGCCCCGGGGCGTCAGCTCCCCGAGGACGGGGCTCACCAGCTGTGCTCTGCGCTCACACATCCCGGCCCGACGTGCAGCAGGAACGGCCCCGGGGTGTCGGGGTGCGGATCCCCCCGTCTTTCCCAGCTGGAGAAATGTCCAGCTGGGACGATGCGCTTGTCATCCGGGGTCACGGCCGTCTGCACTCCGGGTCTCGCGGCTTCGTGAGGCCTCGCTGAGGAGACACCTGTGGATGTTCTTGACGCATCGGCCTGGCAGCTTGGTGGGGGTGGTCCGTGCCACGGGCTAAGTGTGGGACGCCTCAGAATGCCGGTCACAGTCAGGGTCTGTGTGGCAGCTGCTTCCTTTCCATGCTGGCATCTTAGTCATCCCAGTGTGGGCACCTGGGGCCACCTGACTGGGAGGCGGGCATCTCTGAATCTGCCCCCTGCAGCAGAAGAAGTTGCCACCTCAGAGGGGACATCCGGAGACCCCCGCAGGGCTCAGGGCTGGGCCCAGAATGCTCCGGGGTCTCCCGTGGTCACTGCTCCCTCTCTGTCCTCCCAAGGTCTGGAGCTGGTCTCGTGACTGATTGCATGTAGCCACCTGACATGGCCCTGTGCCCAGCGTCGGGTCAGCCTCCAGCTCTGAGGCGTCGACCTGCAGTCCGTCCACAGGGTCATGACGCCTTAGAAGCCTGCATGGCTGTGAACAGGGTGAGTCAACTGCTTAGACATCACTCTTCTGTGTGTGCACATGTGTGTACATGCATGAACATACATGCACGCGTGCATGCCCAGAGTTCCCTCTCCATCCTTCCATCCTGTGGGTCCCTGTTTCTGCTGAGCCCTGACTGGGCAGTCATACCGAGCTCTCCATGTAACTGAGGGCCCACCCCCGGCACAGAGAGGGCCAGTTGCTGACCTCCGTCGCACAGCAGATCCATACCTGAGCTTGGCTCACGCAAAAGGCCCCTGGACTTAAACTCTTGCCCTGTGGTGGGGGTCTCCCCCTTTCTGTGCCTGCAAGTCTCTCTTTCAGGTGAAGACAGCGCTCACAAGTTGCTGAGGAAAATCACCTCTTCCCTCGAGGCAGGTGGGCGGGGAATTAAGCATCAAAAATTCAGTGTGAAAATACAGAAATCCAGCCGCAGAGCCAATTTTCCATCACACTTCGCGACTCCATTGGATGTGATAGCTCGCTAATAAAACATGAGCATTACAGTAACATAATATTTTAAGTATCCATTAACTAATACGTAAATATAATGGAACCTTATGGAAATATACTTAAGCTGTCACCAACACCCCTAATGTAATATGCATGATGGCCAAGGCTATTTATAACTTCTTGGGTTCACTCTCTCAACGGTGACTTTACTGGTTCCCTCCGAAGAGGATCTTGTTTTCTCTCGCCGGCCGCGGCCTCTGTCTCCGTCCACCCGGGGCCCTTCTCCCCGCCGTGCGCCGTGCGCTTGGTGACACCGTGCCTGCACGTGCACCGAGCGCGGCGTGCTCTGCAAGGCCAGCTTGCTCCAGGGAGCCGTCATCTGGTCGTCACCCCACGGCGGGGCTGAGTGGAGAGGCCCAGGGAAGGTGGTGGCTGGGGTCGAGAGGGTTGAGCGGGGAGCACGGGCAGGAGAGTCCAGTTATGATGTGGGAGGGACGGGGCCTGGGCTGGACTGCAGGGCCAGGGAGGTTCTTCGATGCTGGAGCTGTGCCTGGCGCTTGGGCAGTGCAAGGGGGCGCAGGGCTGTTTCCATGCACATCGCTATGCCCGCAGCGAGTGTGTAGGCTTTGCACACCCACAACCAACGCCCCGGGTCCCCGGGCGCCAACTGGGGGGCTGACAGCTCAGTCTAGTGCCACCGTGAACCACCTGGAGCCAGCGTCACAGCTCACTTTGTAGCGTCCTGGGGGCTTAACGGATACTAAAGGCCAAGGTCTCTGCGTGAGTCAGGGGCTGGGCTCCGGACAGCTCTGCTTATCTTAGGCCACCCGGCAGCTGCCCACGGCGGAAGCTGCCCCCACCTCCCCAAGGCTATCAGGAAACAGACTGAGAAAAACAGGGTGACCTGTGATCAGATGCCCTGGGGCCCTCCTTGCAAAGACTGTCACCTGTGGTCAGAGACCCCCGGAGCCCTCCTTGTGAAATCCCACAATCAGAGACCCCCCCGGAGGAACACGCAAGGGTATAAGAAGGAGGCGAAAAGACAGGCTGGGGTCGCTCTCTCTCTCTCTCTCTCTCCGGGAGGCGGCCCCAGCTGGCTAGTACCCTGGGACGCTGCCAAATAAAGCTCGCTCCTGCCGCTCTCGGTCTCCGACTGGTCTTCCAGGAGTTGTGGCCCCTACCAACTTCAGAGCTGCTGGTGAGGGGTGCCCGGGGCGCCCACACTTCTGCCCACCGTGGTGGGCTGTTCCCACCAGCCGGCCTCACGTTAGGTGACCTGGGAGACCCGCTGGCTGAGCTGGGGCCGCGCCGGCCTGGGGTGGCCGGCTTGGTGTTGAGTGCAGACTCCAGGGCAGTTTGAGCTGCAGCCCCGTGGCTCCCTGGGCTGGACTCACGCCTCGGCCTTTCCTGGCCTCTCCTGGCCAACCCCATCCTGCAGGCCTAAGCCCCCTCTTTGGCATAAGCTCACTGTACGAGGCAGGGGGTCCCGATGGATGACAAAGGACGCTCCTGTCTCAGGAAATTCCAGGGGGTTTAGGCCTCTGCACCAGGAACCCTGACAAAGACCCAGCACGTTTCTGGAGCTGCCACCCAGGGCCTGCGTCGCCCCAGGAAGGAGATCAGCATCTTGGGGGAGGGGACAGGCCATCCGAGATGACGCCCCCCACGTCCCTCTGCGATGGCCGCTGTGCCTGCCCGGAGCCCTGACCGCCGGCTGTGGACAGCCCTGCGTGGGCCTCGGGCTCCCCCCCGCCCTGAGATGGGGTCAGGGCCCCTGCTTCTTCTCGATCTGGTTTCCAGGAGCCCCCAGGCCCACGGCCCGACGGTGCGACGGCAGACGCCGGCAGGACAGCTCCCCTCCGACGACGCCAGCCCTGAGGCACCAGCCCCGAGGCGGCCGGTCCCGGGAGCCCAGCTCCCCGTCAGGCCCCACGCGGGGCCGGGGCAGCATCGGAGGGGACACGCACGCAGCGTCCATGTCAACCTAGGCAGCGGCAGCTGCAGGGCGTCCCCGCGGGGGGGGACTGCCGGCAACGAGGCCTCTGTGGGGACCCCACGTGTGGCGTCTCCAGGACACCCGCCGCCCGCTGCCTTCGGCTGGTCCAGCGCCGTCCGGAAGCGCGAGGGGCGGGTGGGGCAGGACTGCCGGAACCTGCCGGGCGCAGCCCCGAGACGCGCACCCGGGGGGGGGTCAGCGGGCCCCGACGGACGGACTCAGCGGCCGGTCCGCAGCCCCCGTTCCCGGAGTCGCCCAGCGCCGTCTGCCCGCGCCCGGCCAGGGGCCACCCGGGCCAGCCCCCTGGGGCCAGAGCAGGCGACGTGCCCCCGACCCGTCGCTCCCCGTGGGGCTCAGCCTCGGGGTGGGGGTCGCCGGGGCAGCGCCGTCCTCAGCCCCGGGGTCCTCACGCCGATGGCCCCGGCCAGGTGTGGCCCCCACCCTGCTCGAGTTGGAGCCACGCCGGGGACGGTCCTCGTGCTGCTTGCGGCCTCTCGCCTGGCAGCTGCAGGCCGGCCTTGCCGACGGTCCCCACGATCCCCAGCAGCACAGCCTCGCCTCCCCGGGCCTCGCCCCTCCTGGACGCCGGGCTGCGCCTCGAGGGGCCTTCGACGAGGACGCCCAGCGCGGCGGCCCCTCCAGAGCGTGCATCTGCCTCGCTGACCCAGCGGCCACCTGCCCGCCCCGCTGGCCCGGGCCCTTCCGGGAGCTGGCGACGCTTCACGGCGCTGCTGGGCCCGGCTGAGCTCCCAGGCTGCGTGGGACGGCCGTTACTCTGAGCACGGCAGAGCAGCACCCGGGGCCCAGCGACGCCGGGAGCGGACAGGGAGCAGGGACAGCGCCCGGCCGAGGTCACTGGGCGTGAGGACCCCGGGGCTGAGGACGGCGCTGCCCCGGCGACCCCCACCCTGAGGCTGAGCCCCCTCGGGGAGCGACGGGTCGGGGGCACATGGCCCGCTCCGGCCCCGGGGGGCTGGCCCGGGCGGCCCCTGAGTGGGCGCGGGCAGACGGCGCTGGGCGACTCCTGGAACCGGGGCTGCGGACTGGGCGCTGAGCCTATCCTCCTGGCCGCTGACCGCCCCCGGGTGCGCGTCTGGGGGCTGCGCCTCAGCGGCCGTCGGCCGTCCTGTTCCACCCACTCATCACGCTTCCAGGTGCCCAGGTGGGCAGGAGAAAAAGCAAGGGCCAGAGGCAACAGGGTCGTGAACACTCATGGCAGAGCTGTGGCATTGGGCAGCGGACTCCGAGTTCGGGGCGCACGTGCAGGGCGTGTGGTGGCCGCGGGCAGGACTCAGCCTAAGGACCAGGGGGCGGTGGGCTCGGGTCCTCGCAGAGAAGCGGTGCTCAGCCAGCGGGGAGGTGGCCGACTTGCTGGCGCCTGTCAGCCCAGCCAGCGTGGAGTGAGCACCTACTGCATGCAACACACCAAGCCGGAGGAGAGGTGGAGGCCGCAGAAATGAGCTGTGCTCCTGGGGCCCTTGGGAAAAGGGGGAGCAGAGGTCGACGTGAGCACGGCGTCGCCCGCAGGATGGTGGTGAGCGCTGGTGCAGCCAGCAGCCAAGCAGGGTACCGCCCCCGTGGGTCCATCTGGGAGGGCTTCCTGGAGGAGGCCTGAGCTTTCCAACATGGAGGTTGAAGTGGGGCATGAGGAGAGAGGGTGGGAGCAAGTTGGGCTGAATGGCAGGTCTGAATCAAGACCCACAAGAGTGGGCTTCTTTAGTCTGCGGGAAAGTTCTCAAACTCGGCCCCCATCCAGGCCGTGGCCCAGCCTGGGCCCTGGCTGCCTCTCAGGCTGCAGCTGTCTTCAGAGACAGAGGCAGACTCAGGGGTGGGCTGGGTGCTTGTACACAGACTCCTGTATCACCCAGTGGGGCGCCTGCATGCGCACACACACATCCACGCATGTGCATGAATGTGTCACGCATGTGCATGAATGTGTATGCATGCAGCCTGAGTGCCTCTGCCCTCGCAGGAGGTCATGCCTGCACTCCGTGCACTCCTCTGCACACGTGTGTGCACAGGCTCCACACTGCAACGGCACGCACGGGCATGCACACTCTGGTCAGCTCACCAGCAGGAAATACTTGCAGACATGGGAGCCATGGGTCCCTGGCTCACATCCACGTCCTGGGTTTGCTCTCCTCCACTGACGCGGGCTCAACCGAGTGACCCACTCAGCCAGAGACTGCCCAGGGGAGCCAGCAGAGATGGAAGAGCGTTGGTGCCTCGAGGCTGACTCCCCCTGCGGCTGGCACTCGAGGCCGCTGGGCGGGCCGGCCTTGAGCAGGCTGCAGAGGGCACGAGACTGTGTGGCCAGGCCTTGCCTGCACCCCAGACACCACTGATGCTGCTGCGGGCGGTCTCCCTGACACACACCTGTCCTGGTTCCCCCCTTGCCTGGGAGACGCTCCTCCCAGCCAGGCAATGAAACTTCCAGCCCCCCACGAAACTGTGCAAATTATGATATTTGTGGTTTTGACCCATCTTTGGGTCGCTGCTGTTTTTACTTAATCTTCCTTTATTTCTTGTTGCACAGTTGCCTTTATTTTTCTTTTATGATTATTATTTTATTAATCCTTTTGCTGTCTGCATACTGATGTATGTGTATGTGTACACACACATGCCTGTATAAATATATCATACGCTGCACTCCCAGGATTCCTCCCTCCACCTTATCACCCCCGAACCTTCACCTCGGTCTTGTTTCTTGCACAGCACAGCTCACACGAGCTGCTACACGCAGGAGTGCATGTGGGGAGGATTCCTGTCCACACGGGCCACGGCTACGGTCAGGTAAACCCACTCGGAAAGGCAAACACACATGCTGATGATCACATCCGCGGGCACAGACGTGTGACGACGTCACATACACGTGTGCCACAAAACACAAGCAGCACATGTGTGGGCACTCATGTGAGCTTGAGACAGGGTTGGGAGAGATGCAGGTATAAATTGTTGGTGCCAGAGAACCCTGGAGGGTGGGGGCTGAGAGAAAGACCCAAAGAAGAAGCAAGAAGCGTCAAAAGGCAGATAAAAGGAAGGAGCGAGAAAAAAAAATGGAAAGAAAGGAGACGAGAATGGTGGACTGAGAGAACAGGTCCAGGTGGCCTGGCCAGGGGAAGCCCCCTGGAAGAGTGAGCTGGAGGTGGCGAGGAGCCACGGTGGCCGGCAGAAGAGTGGCCGGTGTGGAGAGGGTGGTGCCACAGCAAGGCGGCATGGTGAGCTGGTCCCTGGAGATGCCAGGGATGGAGAAAGCTGATCTGGGCATCAGCCACTGTGGAGGAAGTTTGAAGAGCCTTGGAGAAGCGGAACATGGGAGAGAGAAGACGCAAAGAGAAGACGCTGGAGAAAGACTGGACTTGGCAGGGTGCCTGCCTCAGATGTGGAGGGGCAAAGGGCGCCATCTTGGACTGTGTCTTTGGGACCTTTGGGACTGAGAATGGTGACCGGGGTCAGATCACTGGCCACTTGTGGCTGTGAGGACTTTTGTTTTCCTGGTTGATTCCCTCGTAAATAAACCCTGTTGTTGAGTTCCATTTGGGTGGCAGTAGCTAGGTGTGGGCGAGGGGACCTGGGAGGCAGAAGCGGCTTTTTAAGAAGCGTTTTTCCTGTGGTTTGTTGGTTGGCAACTTCTGTCCTTTGGACCCGATATCAGGCCCACTTGGGCCAACACCTCCTAGAACCCTGAGTACGTTCCGCCGGTCAGTGGACGGCCAGGGCTAGGCAAGTCCCCTTCCTGGATGCACAAGGGCGGACAGATCACACAGACCAATCCGTGGCCACAGACCCCCCCCGAGCCCCACCCTGGGCAAGGAGCCAGGGCCCTGGAGCGCTCGCCGAGGCCACCCCAAGTGACAGGGTGGACCTCGGACCCTCGATGGCCGCTCAGGCTGCCCTCTGTGTGCCCCACTTCTGGCTGCCGAGCTTCGGCCACAACCTGCAGCACCCCGAAACTCTCAGAAGCCCCCCATTTCCTGCTCCTGAATGGGGGCCCTGAGCCCTCACCCTGCTCCGGTGACCACGGTGCTGACCTGAGGGGCCACAGCTGTCGGTCTCCCCTCCAGCCTCGCCACGCCCTCCGCTCTCCATCCTGTCGGGGGCCTTTCCAATGGCAGCTCTGGCCCACGGGGCAGAGGCCTGGTGTGACCTGCAGACACAGCCGAGCCCCATCCCGTGGCCCTCAGGCCTGGAGATCTGGCCCCCAGACCCCTCCAGCTGCCATCTCTTCAGTCTGGCCTTGTCTCCCCCCCCCCCCCCCCAGAGAGGCTCGAGATGCGGCAGAGGAGGAAGGCGAATCTGCCTGATGGGCCCCGTGGGGCAGAGGCACTGGCCAGTGGAGGGTGAGAGTCTCGGGCATGGCGAGCTGCAGGGTGGACCACGGACACGCCCCCTCCCGTCCGAGCCTCGCCCAGCCGGTGCTGGTGATGACGCTTCCCCAGGTGCTCACTGGCCTCTCAAGGCAGCTTCTCTCAGGGCTGGATGCTGACCTTGGACAGTCTGAATGGACAGCCCGGGCCGTCTGGCTGCAACGCCTGAAGTTCCAGTTCCCCACTGCCGGGGAACGAGCGCCCCGACAGTCAGTCACCCCAACAGGAACAGTCACCGTCAACCGAAACAGCCACCCCGAGCAGTCGTCACGGGTGATGGGCCCGTGGTCTGGGGGGGTCTGGCTCCGTGGGGCGTCTTGGAGGCAGCTGACAGCAGGCACTGGGGAGCGGAGGTAGCTGGGAATGGCCAGCGCACAAGGTGGCGCCCGTCCCAGGCCGGAAGGGCTGGTGCTCGTGCAGTCGTGTTGGAAGGGGCAGAAGCCTCGAACCAACAAACCTCGGGGAAGAAAACTTAAAATGCAGCTTTTGCCACCCAGCTTCCTTACCAGATCCTCCTCACCCGCATGTGGCAGTTGTCACTCAGCTGCACCTCAATGACAGCAGGGAACCGAACAGGGAACTGAACAGAGAGCACGAAAAGTCCTCAATGCCACAAGTGACCAGTCACTCCACCCCAAGAACTGTTTAGTCCCAAGGTCCCAAACACATGTCCAAGATGGCGCCCTTTGCCCCTCCACACCTGAGGCAGGCATCCTGCAAAGTCCAGTCTTTCTCCAGCGTCTTGTCTTGGCTTCTCTCTCCAGTGTTCCGAGCTGCTCCACTTCTCCAAGTCTCTTCAAACTTCTTCCGCAATGGCTGATGCACAAATCAGCTTTCCCCATCCCTGGCATCTCCAGGGACCAGCTCACGATGCCACCTTGCTGCGGTACCACACTCTCCACACCGCCCACTCTTCTGCCGGCCACCATGGCTCCCTGCCACCTCCAGTTCACTCTCCAGGGAGCTTCCTGGCCAGGCCTCTCGGTCTGCCATTCTTGTCTCCTTCCTTTCCCTTTTTTTCTCTTCCTTCTGCCTCCACTCTCTCCTGCTGCCCATCTTCTCTAGCGGGTCTTTCAGACTCCGCCCACCAGGGCATCTGGGCGCCCATACAGTGTTCACCTGCGTCACTCACACCCTGTGTTTCTCAGAGCATCAGGCCTCAGGGGCCTCTCTCCTGATGTGGCTGCCCCAGGCGATGACTTCCCGGGATGACCGGGGACCCTGAAGGCTCGTTCCCAAGAGAGACCCTCAGGGGGGCTCCCCCTCTCCTGCCTTCAAGATGGAGCCCAGTCTGTGAGTCACGTGGGCCCCCGTCCACCGTACCCCCACGCTGGAGGCCGTCACGAAGGGGCCTTCTCCTGGGCCGACTCTGGCTGCTGCATCTCGATGGGCGAGTGGCAGGCGCTAGAAGAGTCTATGGGGGAGGAAACGGCGTGACTCTGCCGCTTCTGGGGCCCATGACACCCCGAAGTCAGGGCCCAGAAGCAGGATGGTAAGCACGGCGTCCGAGAGACCAGCAGGGCGGACTCGGAAAGCTCCCCTGAGGAGGAGCTGCTACTTCCTGGGGCAGGCGATGCCCAGAGCCACGAGGCAGCGGGCAGAGCCGTCGCGGAGAGGGAGGAGAGGCGGGGGGCGGCAGCGACAGAGGCTGGGCGGCGGGTGGACGTGTGCAGACAGGCCTGGCACCTGCCCGTGCAACCCTGTGCTGCAGGGTTACCAGATCGGGGTGCTGAGCACCGGCGTGGAGAGCTGAGCGGAGGTGCTGCTGGGGCGGGAGATGCTGCTGCGGCCCACGCCGAGTGAAGGCCTGCGGGGGCCATGCTGGAAATTGCCCGCAAGTGGACAGACCCCACGGCCCAGCCTGGGAGGTGGACTGGGGCTGAGCTCAGGGCGTGTGGGTGCGTGGAGACCATGGTTGTGCCCGCCAAGGCCAGGAGAGCAGAGCATCCGAGTCTCAGGTGACCCTTGCGAACCCCGAATCCAGGAAGCCCTCAGGGGAGCCCTGGGGTGGACAGCAACAGCCCAGCCCCCCAGGCCCTCCCCACAGCCAGGGCCGCGATGGCTTCGGCAGCGCCGAGGCGGTCTCCCCTCCGGGGGCTCCCGTGATATCTGTGGCGTCTCGACACGCGGCACAGAACACGGTCACCACACGGAGTGCAGTCACGCTGCTCGACCGGCTTCCTCTGCGCAGCTCCCTCCGCTGGGCACGCTCCGCGGTTACAACAGAGCCCTGGGAAGGGGGCGAGTGCCGGGGTGACAGATCGGACACAGAGACGGCCCTGGAAGCGTGAGCCCGCAGGCCACCCCACGGCCAGCAGCGCCCAGAGTCCCGACCCCGGGCACCACCAGAGCCAGGCCCGTTTCCCGGGAGGAGCGACCGGGGGCTGACGTCCTCCCCGCTTGGAGCAGCAGCTGGGCCCATGGCGGTCAGGCCAGGCCAGCGCCCTCAGGACAGGCTAGTGAGGGCCAGAGCCAGCGGCGGCCCGTGGAGCGCCAAGCTGGCCGACGCCCCTCCCTTGGCACTGGTGGCGCCTCTGGGACCAGCGGCAGGCAGCCTTCCTCGCCGGCCACGGGTCCGAGGCGCTGGGCCCCCAGCGGCCATTCGAGAAACGGCTTCGTTTTGCGCCGTTCTGGCCAGGTGCCCGCCAGGCTCGCCGGGAGCAGGAAGGTGGGGGCTGGAGCGGGACGGTCGGGGTCACGGGGGTAGCCAAGGAGGCTGGGAAACCCGTTCCTGAGTGTCGTCTGCACCAGGAAGACGCCGGGGCCGGCCGCGTCCACTGCCCGTGGGGCGCCGCCGCTCCCGTGGCCCCTCGAGGTCCTGCTGCTATCCAGGGCACACCGGGAACGGGGTCCTGGCTGCTGGGCACCCCGTCCCCCTGGCAGGGAGTCTTGCTCCGAGCCACCAGGACACGAGCCCAGTCAAGCCGGGCACCTCGCCAGCCAGCGGCCAGTAAGCCCCTCGGGCCGGGTTCTGTTTTTGCGGACCACGGCTCCGAGACAGCTGCTGCCCAGCCAGGCCTCATCTACAGACCGAGAGGGTGAGGCCCATGGCGGTGGCCCCAGGGACGTGTGGACACCGAGGCCAAGCTGTGGACCCGACAGAGGAGCGCGGACCCCGCTAGCAGTGGGCTCCGGAGAGGGGGCGTGGCTGCAGAATGAGGGGCCCTTCGTGGGACTGCCACCCGTGACCCGGAAAGAGTCCCCCAGCCCTCTCAGCCCCAGCTTTCTCGCCAGAGACCGCATGTCCATCTCAGCCTGAGGGGAAGGCTCACGTCCCCACCCCCCGCCCACCACCAGGCCCAGTTAAACGATGTCCGTCAACGAGAGAGCCGGGCATTTCCGAGAAGACCAGCGTCCACGGGCTCCATCGCCCAGCGTGTGATGTGGCTCCATGGGGCTGGGGCCAAGGCTGGGGGTGGACGGGCCTCCCTCCGGAGAGGCCACCGGGCCCACAGGGGAGGGGCGTCAGGAGGCCAGCCTGGCCGCGGCACCCGAGACGTCACCCGATCGGGCTGGCTCGGCGGTGGATGCTCGGCCGGCGTCGGAAAGTGGAGCCCTGGCCGGGAGTGTGGAACAGGAGATCTACCTTCCAGATACCCCGGTGGGGCCGATAGCGATCAGCTGGCATTTCGTGGGGCTGAAAGAGTGGCAACTGAATACCTTGGCCCGCCTGACCCAGCCCCTGTCCCAACGCCGTAGATCAATTTCTATTTTTTCCTTTCTTCTGTCAACAGTGGCGCTGGGGCAGGTCCGCCGGCCCCCAGGTTCGCGATCGTCTGCGGTAGATACGGCGGGCTTGAGTTTGCGCCCGTCCCCGCTCTCATTCACCTGGGGCTTTCTTGGCACTTTAGTAATGAAAACGGGCGAGGGAGAGAGAGGAGGTGGCGGGGGTGGGCTGGGGGCGGCGGGAAGAGCCACCGCTCGGAAGCATCCCGGCTCCGATTCTGGGCGAGCAGCTGTTTTGTGTTTAGAATTTGGGGCTTGACCGGGTTTCAAGGCAAACCACACGCTGAAGCCGGCCTTTCTTCTCCCTGCCAGCGGGCGCCCGCAAGCGCCTAAATTTAGAAGCTGGCAATTGCCCTCATTTCGGATTTTAGGGGAAACTCAGGTAAAGGAAACCATCTCCCATCGGAGAGGTTAGTGAGTGTCCCCGGGAGCCGGGAGCCCCCTCTCTCCCTGGTGGCGATGGTGGGGTCTTTGACCTCCACCCTCTTCTCAGTAATCCCGGTGACGTCCATCCTGGAGGTGAAGGGGTCCCTGCTTGGACACCCGGCTGCCGCGGGCAGACCTGGAGCTCACCAGGGCCCCCCCTGGCGCTCTGTGCCCTTGGAGAAGTTCCTCACGGCCATTGTCGCACAGAGAGGCCTCAGCTCCTGTCTTACAGGAGTGTGGAGAGACAGAGAAGATGGAGAAGCCAGACAGCAGAAAAAAGGGGAGCTTCTGAATCCACACACCCATTGCCCTGGCGGCGACCACTAGTATCTCCCCAGCTTGGTGTTCTCTGAGACAGCGGCTGCGTCTCCTCTGGCATCACTGTCCTCACGTGTACCACACAGGGGACTCATCCTCTGCACACACAGGGCAGTGAAGCCCACCGTTGGCACTCTCCCCACCTTCTTCTCTTTTTGTGGCCCTGGCAGACATCACTAGTCGATCACGACCAAATGTGCCTCTAGGGCCAAATGTGGGCTTGAAATCTTTTTGACCCTGCACTGCAGGTGGCTATGATCTGTGGGACTTCTGCTGGGACTTAAGAGCAAACCTGCTTGTCCACCCTGCAGAAGGAAGGTGGACCCGTAGAAGGAAGAACCAACGCGAGCAGGATAGCAGAAAGGAAAGAGCTGGTGTGCTCAAGGACGGAGAGGCTGGAGAAGAGGGGGGTGTCAGGGAGGGCTGTGAGTTTAGGGAAGAGTGGAAATGGGTTAGAAACAGGAGAAATGGGTGCTGTGGGTGCCGTGGGGGTGCAGGAAACTTGATGTGGGGTAGGCTTTGGGGTGTGCGGAGAAGGAGGCTTTGAAGAGTTCAGTCTGCAGTTGCATATAGGGGTCTGGACTCGATCAGAGACTGGAGCTGGGTGCAGGCGTTTGGAAGCTGGCCACGTGGAGCTGGTCGCTGACACTGATGGGTGGATGAGCTTTTGGAGCGAGAGGGTGTGATCGGAGAACAGAGGCCCCGGTCAAGCTAAATAAAGATCACACTTCAAAAATATGGGACAGCAAGAACCCCGAACTCTCAGGGGAGAAGGAATCCCATCGTGTCCAATGGCCAAGGAACCAGGCAACTTGAGAAGGGCCGGGGGTGGGGGGGAGGGGGCGGGTATGGAGAACAGGAGGACGAGGACAGGACCCACAGCCGGATCTGGGCGCCAGTTCTCAGGGACCCTGTTGCCCCCCGACTTTCTCTAGCAGGCTGCCCGCTGCTACATCCAGGCCCTGAACACCCACCCACGTCCACCTGAGCCCTGATTTTATGTAACTGTACAAATTGAGTTGGCTCGCAGTTGAGCCGCTGATGTGATGCTACGGTTTGGAGACCTTCAAGCATATATTCATTTTAATTTTGCGGTTTTCTTATTTGAGAGCCAAAGCTATGTTTCCAGTTCCCAGATATTTTCACAGGCCCCTGAAAGGCATATTAGAAAGCTTAGCTATTTTACCTGTCATGCCAAATATTTTAAGCAGCGAGGCGGGGCGTGAGGGGGCAGGGGTGAGGGGCGAAGGGGTGGGCGGGGATCTGCCAAGGGCAATCCTGTTATTGGGGTGCATTTACTTCCATCATCAAGCAGCCCACCTGTCAGGTCTCCGTGTGGCTGACGGTGACCTGGGTCCTCTGCCATCAGCAGAGGGGCACCGCTGCGAAGGTGAGGGCATCGGCAGGCCGGGGGCACGATGCTCTCTGGGGGCACGATGCCCTCATGTTGGGGTGTTCTTCAAGGACCCCTTCGGTGGCAGGAGTCACACCATAGCTGCGGGTTGTGGAGCTGTCTGAGGGCTCCAGAGAAGGGCCCGGGCAGCTGGTATAAGAGGGGCCCCTTGGAGGTTGGGCTACGGCTGTCCGGGGACCAGCCGAGCGCCAGGCCTGCTTGCCAGCATCGTCACACCTTCTGCAGACCCAGCTCTTGGGCTGCTTCTGCCCAAACAGGTCAGGACCGTGCTGTGGCCGGTCCACGGCCACCGAGGGATGGCAGAGGGTCCGTTCACCGAGGGCCAAGGGCGCCGGCAGGGCAGATGGCAGAGCCCAGGTGAGCTGCGGCCCCAGCGGCCCCCGCACAGCCAGGCGTGGCGTGGCCTGGTGGCCCAGCCACCCCTGGGGCTCCCCTGCCACGCTGCCTCCCTCGGCTCACTCAGGGACTCCCCCCCCCCCCCGGGCCCACCCGTCCCTGCTGGAACAAGCCGGCACAGCCAAGCAGCGACGTCTAAGTACTTTCTAAGCACTGCAATTTAGCGCAATTATTTGAAAGTAAACAATCCGCTCTGTCAATTAAACATTATTTAGCTGCGTCCTTCCCAGCCGCACGCCGGCGGCGCCAGCGCATGCGGGCTGCTGGCTGAGCGGGCCCCGGCTGGCGGCCGCTTCCCCGAGCCGCCCCGAGCTTGCTGGTCCCCAGCCAGACCTTCTAGAACATTCCTGCTGGTCCCCCGCCTTCCTGTCACAAGAGACCAGGGGCATCGATGGCCACGTCCGGGACGGCTTCGTGGCCCTGGGGTTGGCGCCCCCTTATCTCTCCCTCTGCCCGGTGCCCGCCTCGTCAGAACTGGGCGGCGCCGCAGGGACAAGCAGGTGTGGCCTGTCCACTGCCCGGAAGTCCTAGGTCATCTTCACTCATCGTCTTGTTTCGCTTCATTTCCCTTCTGCTTTCCTGAGCGCTTCGTGGGGAGTTAATCCACGTGTCCTGGCCGTTGGCATGTAGCTTCTCCAAGGATGGTCTCCAAGAACTGTTTGGGGTCCAGAGACCCGTGGCCCCCACTTCTCAGAGGCTTCTGCTCCCCTACTCGGCCCATCACTGCCTGAAGCTGAAGCATGCCCAAGGGTGCCAGGCGGGGCCTGGCGAGGGGTCTGTGTGGGCACAGTGCTGTGGGCTGGTGCCCCGGGCCTTGAGGCCTGGGCAGTGCCCGTGAAGATGCCCCCTGCCGCCAGCTGCCCTGGACCCAGAGGCGCACCCAACCTTGCCCCCGAGCCTTGTCCAGCGCATGGCCTGGATGCCCTTCCTGCCTCGGCCTCGGCTGTCTCTGCGTCACGGGTTCCTGAGGCCTCTTCTCGCTCCGAATCGTCACCGCCCGATTGACAGGGCTTCAGCAGACAGCTGGCCCCGTGACAGCGCTGACGATGATCGATGGCCATTTGCGTCTGTAAAGGGCATCGCAGCGCCTAACACACTGGCACATCCCTTGTCAGGACTCCTTGTCCAGACGGGCGGGGCAGAGGCCACCCTGTGTCGCCTTGAGGAAGCCGGGACCCCGGGGACCTTGCGCTCGGGCTGTCGGCTCTTGGTGATACAGGGGGATGACGTAGCTGAGAACTGAATAGGCGCCAAAATGCCCCGGTGGGCGGAGTCGGAGAGAAAAACGGGCAGCGGGAAGAGAGGGTGGAGATAAAAGGGAGGAGCGAAGAAAGGGAAGAAAAAGAGACGAGAATGGGGGGCTGAGGAAACAGGCCCACGTGGCCTGGGGAAGCCCCCTGAAGACCGAGCTGGAGGTGGCAAGGAGCCATGGTGGCCGGCAGAAGAGTGGCCGGTGTGGAGAGTGTGGTGCCGCAGCAAGGCGGCATGGTGAGCTGGTGCCTGGAGATGCCAGGCATGGGGAAAGCTGGTGTGTGCACCAACCATTGTGGAAGAAGCTTGAAGAGCCTTGGAGAAGCGGAGCGGCTCGGAACACTGGAGAAGGGAAGAGAAGATGCTGCAGAAAGACTGGACTTGGCAGGGTGCCTGCCTCAGGCGGGGAGGGGCAAAGGGCGCCATCTTGGACATGTGTCTTTGGGACCTCGGGGACTCAAACAGTGACTGAGGTCAGATCACTGCCACGTGTGGCCTGAGGGCTTCTCGTTTCCCTGCTAATTCCCCGGTTAATAACCCTGTTGATAAACTGCCTTTGAGCGGCAGCTGCTCCGTGCGG
>PVHY01022961.1:0-21658 GCA_004024945.1 Uropsilus gracilis | reverse complement strand
AAACAAACAAAAAACCATGAGATATAGTGGGAGGAATACGTTGGGCAAGGACTTTATGTCCAGAATGAATGAGCTGCTGATGCCACATCTTGTTCTTACCACATCCACTCAGTCAGAACACAGGCTTAAAATGCCAGTTTGTAGGGTAGATCCTGGGGATATAGTTGGGAGAAAACTAATTCTGTCTTCACAAACAACTTAAATAAGCAGTAGCAGTAAAGGGGACAACTGCAGAGTGCAATGAAAAAATGTTATATAGTTTAATGAGGAGTAGAGGAAAATTCCAGAAATGAATGAGACCTTTAGGTCTCATTCAAACAAGAAGAGTCTTCAAGCCTTCCTTGTTAATTTCTCAGCTTAAATACTTTTCCCTTCAGGGGTTGTATTTTACCCCAAATTGATGAGCTGCCTTTGATACTCTTGGTCTGTTCATTCTTCTGACTTTCCAGACGACAAATGTTTAAACATTCTGTGGGTTTTTTTTGTTTTTTTTTTTTGAGATTAGGTCTTGCTATTTTTGTCTGTGGAACCGCAGGCTCTCGTTGCCCGGGGTACCACAGACTCAAACAATCCTCAGCCTCAGCCTCCCAGGTAGCTGGGATGACAGGCGCGCACCACCACGCCCAGCTATTTTTTTGGAACTAGGTCTCGCTATAGGTCCCAGGCGGGACTCGAACCGCGATCCCTAGCCCCTGCCGCTTCATAGGCTGAAGCTTACAAGCACGAACCACCGTGCCCGGCTTGTTTAAACATTCTAACTTTCACTGGGAGTCATGGCTTCTTCTCTTAATCCAAAGATTTATATATATGTAAAACCTTAAAGTGCATTCCTTGCCTCAGAATGGCCTTGAAATTGTTTATACATTGCTGTCATTCTAATAAAAAGATGGGAAATGACAGTTCTTCATCTCTAGTAGTCAGCTCTGTCTTCCCCCTCAGTTTGTTTTAGCAATGTGAGCTGGCTGAAGTCCTGCTGAGTGGTGGTTTTCCTTCTCCGCTTAATTTAACAGACCAGCTGAGCACACATCAGAGAGCTAAGCCGGAGCTTAGAGTTGGTATGGTCTTCCAGTTCAGTCTTCTTCCCCACGCTAGGGACTCTGGTTTGGGACCTAGTTTGTTATTCTGGGCAAGAGTAAAAGAGTGCACACCAAGTAACAGCAACCACAGTATTGAGTCCTTTTTACTATCATGACAGTTTTATGAGCTAGTGTGGTTCTATTTTATACAATAAGAACTGAGGCTTAGAAGGACTAAATGAGAGCTAGTGAGCAACAGGGTCAGAATTTGAACCCAGGACTTTCTGTTCCTCCATAGAAGCATGCGTCAGGCTTGTAAAGATTTTCTGCGAACTTAGTTTTCTGCTTTATGCCTTTTAAGTGTGGAACTTTTCCGACAAGAGTACAGTGCTTCAGGCTGACACTAAGTGGTTCCAGCTGTCTTCCAGATGCTTTTCTCTCATCTGGACGGTTAGGTGGTTCAGTTTGCCTTAGTAATGCTGAAGACAGTCTCTGTAAAGAATGCTTTCAAGAAGTTACTTTTGGCCCATGTGTGACATTTCTTCCTTGCATTTTGGCCTTTTAGGAGCCTGTGGGAACTCAGTTCTGGCAGCAGCACCTCTGAATTCCTGGTGATGAGAGGATGTGGCCCCTGGACCCATCCCGCAAAGAGTTGCTGAGGTTTGCGATCAGCTGCCGTGTCATGACTTTGGTGCTGCAGGTCAGTCAGATCTTCTGCCCTGAAAATGCAGTTGCCATATGATGGGGCTCAGCACAGAGAGCAGTCCCCATCTCCTCTCTGCCTCCCAGGTGTGCCCCTTGGTGGTTGGAATCATAGAGACTGAGACTTTTTAGCTGAAATGTGGGCAGACTCCTAGACATGACATACTAATTCTTTTTAAACCGAATCTCTTGTTTTATTTTAAAAATTTTTATTTTGTAATAGTTGTACAATATTGTTCATGTTTGTATGATTGTTGTTCCCTTTAGTTTTGGCCCTGAATCCCTTGTTTTATACATGAGTCAGCAGAAGCCCAAAAAGGTTGAACGAATTCCCTAAAGTCACATAGCAAATTAGAAAAGCGACAGAATCAACCAGATTTCTTTAACTTCTGAGCTAGTAAGGTCTTTTCCACAAACCATAATGTTCTGTAATCAAAGATGCCTTACCTTACCAGGTCACCTTACCAGGTGACTGAGTAATTTATTAGTCCGTTGAATGGGAGATAGATGGCATTGTCCTCAAACTATCTGTGTATATTTGTTTAGTCCCCTCCTCTTCCCCCAGGTGCCCCACTCACAGACAACCATCGGAATGCATTTGCTCTTTTGTAGCTCCCTTCCCTCCAAGGCTGCCTTGGTCTGTATTTTAATCAAACTTCACATGTATATATCAATTATGTCCTGTGCCTATAACAGTACTCGAGACTTAGTAAGTTCCTCAGTACATGATGCTGAATATGTGTCAGTAACCTAGGGACATTGTTTGCATAATTATATGTGCCTTTTATTACAAATGCCATCATTCACTCAGGCTCAGAGCTGCTTCCTTTATGGAAACCTCGGTCTCTCCCTTCCCCACTCTATGAGATATAACAGGTTTTCCTGGGTCCCAGGTTTAGTTTAAATTATCTCCAACTTGGAGGCTACGGTTGTTACCTATGACTATCAGTTCTGTCAGTGCCCTGATAGAGAAACTGACCAAAAAGAGAACAAACCCTATTTGTTATAGGGTTATACTGCTGTTCCCAGGTTGGGGAAATTGACTCAATGATGCCTTTGAACCAGCATCAGCTGAGTGAATGGCAGAAGCAGCGGAGCAATACAGTGGATTGCCATCTGGGTTAGGAAACCAGGACAGCTGGGTTCTAATATAGATGGTGATTTGGAGACAAGTGTGTTTTCTCTAGACTGTTTGTTCAACCACCAAAATTGTATTAAGTGCCTACTGTGTTCCAAAAACTATGCCATAAAAGGTATTAAACATAAAAAGTCATGTTTTCTTTCCTCCTATGGAGCTGACATTCTAATGGGACAAAAAGGCATTTAGCGATAATGTTCTCATTGTCCCTTTCTCTTTTATTTTACTTTTAGCCTTAAAACTCATGCTGTCATAGTCATTCTTCATTGTTGTTGTCCTCTCTATTAATGAAAGCTTGATCCTTCTCATTCCTTAAAGGCTGCTTCTGATAAACTGTCACTCTTCCAAGCACTACCTTTGATTTCTTGGTGGTTTCAGTATATTGATAAGTATGATAACATCTGACCACTATCACCTATCTTTCCAGTTCACTCCCTCTAGTAAGCCAGCTCTAAGGGTTTTTCCATTCCCTCAGGGTTTATAGTTCATTGATTTTACCACCATTTCACTGTCCCTCATCCACCTCATCTACCTCATCCTCAGTTCCCCCTATGACCCAACTTAGATTCCACTGTCCACCATGCTTATACATATGACTCACTCCCTTCTCGTTATGTCTTATTCACAACACTAAAGCCTAAGCTTGGTTAAATTCAGTTCTCTGCCTACTGCATGCCTGCATCTGTCCGAGAGAACAAACAACTGTACTAGCTAGTTGTCTTTTTTTTTTTGAGACTAGGTCTCGCTATTTTTGCCCGTGGAACTGCAGGCTCACATTGCCCGTGGTACCACGGACTCAAGCAGTCCCCAGCCTCAGCTTCCCAGGTAGCTGAGATTACAGGCGTGCACCACCACGCCCAGCTATTTTTTGGGACTAGGTCTTGCTGAGTTGCCCCATGCGGGACTTGAACCGTGGTCCCTAGCCCCAGCCGCTTCATAGGCTGAAGCTTTACAGGCATGCGCTAACATGCCCCGCTTTTACTAGTTGTCTTTTTATTCAAGATCACTAACTAGTCTTTAGTGTTACCTGGTAATCTTAGTATATTTCCTTAACCCAACCACTCTCCTGGTCTCTCAAATTTTTCTGCACGTCAAAGTCACCTGAGGGAGCTTAAAAAAGTCTCAGTGGACCCGTCAACCCCTGTTCCCAGTGAAATCATGACATTTGGGGCACCAGTATTTTGAAAATCCCTGGGTAATTCCTGTGCCTAGCCTGTTTTGAGAACTGGGGTCATAGATGATTTAGTTTACATCTCATGACTTAGTCTCCTCTTTGCTCTCTAATACCTTTTCACCAACTTTCTTTTGAGTGAAAGCTCAGAAAAATAGAAGCAGTCAGCAGTGACCCTGTACCTGTTTCCACCATCCGTCAGCATACCTACATCTGTATTTCTGTGCCTTCTCTGCTGAAGGTCTTCTGTCTTCCTCTTGGAGACCAGCTTCTCCAACTGAATAGGAGTTCCATCCTCTTTAGCCTGCACTAGCAGTTCTCCTCTTTGTCTGCCTGCTCCATGATTTCCTTCCCACCCGCTGGATTATCACACTGGCAAACAGTTATCCTTCACCTTAGAAAAACTAAGATTTCTCTTGACCCCATGTTGTCATTCGACTACTACCCCATTTCCATGCTCCCCTTTACAGCACAGCCCCTACGTATTGTTATTTCTATGCATTGTCTCCTTTTCCTCCTTCTCTACTAAGTCCAGTCTGGGGAGACCACTCTCTCCTGTCTTCTGGAGTAGCTCCTGCCAGAGTCAACTGGCTAATCCCAATGCCTAGGTTTTGGTCTCCTCTTACTTGACCTACCAGCAGGTTTTAACAGTTAGCTGATCACTTCCTTTGACCATCGGAGTCTGTGCGCTCCTGGTTTCCTCTTTCGCTCCCTGACTTTTCCTTCTTTATCGTCAGTGCTGGGTCCTCACCCTCTTTCAATCTCCTGAATGTCCATCAACCCTGTCCCCAGCCCTCTGATCTCTCTGTCTCTATCTGCACTTCCTCCCTAGGTGATCTCATTCCGTCTCGTGCCTATTACGTGCCAGCATGTACCCCCGGTGGCACATGCATGGTTCAGCACACACCCCCAGTGGCACATGCATATGCAGGTGAGCTTCATTAATTCATTTAGTATAAATCAGCCGTGTCTGCTGGAGAAAAATCCAAATAATAGGGCCGTACAACTGCGGAATGTACAAAATACGTTCCTGTCGTGAATTCATCTAATATCATCCACGCCCTGTTTGTTTTCCTGCATGGACTCATATATCACTCCTCAGTTAACTTCTGCACTGAATACTCAGCTGAAACTTAGCTACCCAAAGGTGAACTCCCGAGTCCCCTCAGTCCTGTTCTTCCTCATTTTACTAAATGGTAATTTCTTTTCTTCTAGTTGCTCAACCAGAACCCTCGTTCTCTTTCGTTCCACAGGCTTTCTTCAATGCCATCATCCCAGACCACAGTGCAGAAGCCTTCTCTCCTCCTCGCCTCGCCCCCTCTGGCCCTGCCGACCAGATTGTGGAAGGTCTCCTGGGCGGCCTGTCTCACTGGGATGCTGAGCACTTCCTGTTCATCGCAGAGCACGGCTACCTGTATGAGCACAACTTTGCCTTCTTCCCTGGCTTCCCTCTGGCCCTGTTGGCAGGGACTAAACTTTTGCGACCCCTGCGGGGGTTACTGAGCCTGCGGAGTTGCCTCTTGATCTCAGCCGCGTCCCTCAACTCCTTGTTCTCCGTGCTGGCTACAGTTGCACTTCACGACCTGGGCCGCCTGGTTTTACATTGTCCCCGCCAGGCCTTTTACGGAGCATTGCTCTTCTGCCTCAGCCCCGCCAATGTCTTCCTGGCGGCGGGTTACTCAGAAGCTCTCTTTGCCCTCCTGACATTCAGTGCCTTGGGGCAGCTGGAGAGGGGCCGAAGTTGGACGAGCGGGCTCCTCTTTGCCTTGGCCGCTGGCGTGCGCTCCAACGGTCTGGTCAGCGTTGGCTTCCTTGTGCATTCTCAGTGCCGAAGCTTTTTCTCTTCTCTCCTGGTGCTGCATCCTATGAGGGCACTCTTGAGGTTGCTGGGCTCTGTGTGCCTGTCCATGCTCGCGCTTGGCCTTCCCTTTGTCCTCTTTCAGTATTATGCCTATTCCCAGTTCTGCCTGCCGGGTTCAGTGCCCCCCATCCCCTCACCCTTCCTGCAGTTAGCTGCCAACAAGAGCTACCGCATCGCTGGTGGGAATGAGCCGCCTTGGTGCTCCTGGGAGCTTCCCCTAGTCTACAGCTACATCCAGGACTTCTACTGGAATGTTGGCTTTTTGAGATATTATGAGCTCAAGCAGGTGCCCAATTTTCTACTGGCTGCTCCGGTGACTGTGCTGGTTGCCTGGGCAACGTGGACATACGTGACCACTCACCCTTGGCTCTGCCTTACGCTTGGGATGCGAAGGAACAAGATCACTAAGACTCTCGAGAAGCCTGAACCTGGATTCCTCAGTCCTCAGGTGTTTGTGTACCTGGTCCATGCTGTAGTGCTGTTGCTGTTTGGTGGGCTGTGCATGCATGTTCAGGTGAGGTGGCTTCCTGGCTGGGAAAAGGGTGTGAATATAGGCAAAACCCCTCTGCCAGGCGCAAGGAAGATTACCACCTTCTCCCACTTGTGTGGCTTGTAGCTAACTTAATTCAACAAGTGTTGGCGGCTTTCTTTTGCCAGACTCTGGGTCAAACCTTGGAGGGTGGAAACATGGGTGATGTATGATTGCCACCCTTGTAGGTCTGATGGTAGGTATAGGGAGACAGGCATGTAGTAGATAGACATGCAGGACAGTGGGGTGAAGAGGACTTGCTGTTTTGAGAGAAAGTGTCATGGAAGCACAGAGGGAAAAGTACTGTCTGAAGGAGTTAAGGTGAGCATCATACTGAAGCTGGGTCTCGAAGAGTGAGAAGCTGGGAAAGGACATTCTGGGCAGATGGAAGGACGTGTGCAGAGAGTGTTGCACAAGGGCCTGATCTGACTGACACAGGGCAAAGCACAGCATATCTCTGGGACCATCCTCTGATACACTGACCAGGTCGTCTCCTTGCATGTTGGCTTGTGAAGGTTGGCTTGTGAGCACTCTGGCAGGTGCTCAGTGTTCAGTGAAGATGTCTGGTGCAGCGTTCGGGTGCTGAGGTGGCCAGAGAGGGATGGGGGCAGGGTTTGGTTGTGCATCCAATTCTGTGTTTTGGGCTGTGGTCCCAGTTTCAGTATAACTCCAAGGAAGCCTTTCTGTTCCCATGCTGGCCACCCCTTAGCTGTTTGTGCCTCTTGGAGGCGCATGTTGCTCTTGTAAACATCTCTGAGCTATGTGAGTAAGAGGCGCAGAGGAAATAGAAAGTAGTATTCTGTGATTATAGCTGGATTAGCCAGCAGAGTTAAGAGCCAGTGAAGCTTAGTGTTTCCAGGTTAGATGGGGGAGGCTGTGTGGAGACTTGATGCTCAATGCCATAGGAGGAAGATTGCTTCCCTACCCCTTTCCCTCTGTTAGCCATCCTTATGGAAGGAGAGAGCCAGCTCAAGTTCCCAAACCTAGAGTCCAGACTCTTGGGCTACAATCAGATCTTTTAGGGTTATTAGTATTGATTTGCCCATTTTGTGACAGTTTGTAGCTATATTTATAACGTTGAAGTCATCTGACTGATAGCACACATAGCTTTAAAAGGTAGCTCCTAAGGTCTGTTGAGTTCCTCCTCCAATGTATTACAGTTCTAGTCATGGGACTGTAGTTCACCCTGGGACTATAGTTCACCCTAATCCTGGAACCGCCAGATTAGTCCAATTTGAGGCAGTAACTTTCCATTAAATGTGTGGGTTTTCCCTTGTGATTTCCAGGTTCTCACCAGGTTCTTGGGCTCCTCCACTCCTGTTGTGTATTGGTTCCCAGCTCACTTGCTCCAGAATCGAGAGCCGCTGCTAAGATCCCTGGAGACTGAACCTGGGAAGCCTCTTGCAGGGGATGCCCCTCCAGGACAAAAGGTCCTCAGAAATTCTATCATGGGACTTTTGTACAACTGGAAAACCTGTTCTCCAATCACACAATGCATCCTAGGCTACTTCCTGACTTACTGGCTTCTGGGACTACTCCTACACTGCAACTTCCTGCCTTGGACATGACCTGGAGTCTCAGGGGACAGGACTGAAGAAGATTAAACTCAGGGTCTGAAACCACAAACACCTTCTGGATCTGCTCGCACTGGCCTGGCATCCCCTCTCTATCAGTTGGCAGCCTTCCCTTGCTCTCTCCAGATTGGTTAGGAACGGGAGAAATTATCAGCCTCTAGAGAACCCCTTCTGGTCCTGGCAAATTTTAGGGTGGTAACTATTTTCTTTGTAAGCGAAGGATTTGTATTGTTTAAAATACATCTGGGTCTCTCTTATCAAACAAACATAGCAGACACAGTCTTAAACCTACCATTGAACCACATGTCAAATCAAATGTAAATTATTGACATGTAAATCTCATCAAGAATCCTAACTGGTAGGTTGGTGGGAGTCTGGACACAATGGCCATGGCCTGTGTAGTGTAGCAGAGGCAGTAAGTAAAGTGCCACCACCTTGTCTAAATGGGACATAGTTTCTGCTGATTTTTTCATTTAAATAAAAAATCTTATATTTGCACATTAAACAATTTTTGGTTATATAGCCATGCATTTCCTTTTCTAAAAATAATATAAACTACTTGGAGGAAAAAATGTCACAGTAAGAAGAGCATTGCACCAGGAGGCAGGAGTCCTGGGTTCTAGTCCTCTTGAGAAAAACCCTCGCTACCAACCTTGGGGGAGTGTTTTCAGATCTTTAGTAGCTCTTCTGAAACTCGGGAAAAATGATACTGTCCTTCTGCCCCCAGTGGGACAATACAGATGTAGTGAACTGTCTAATTTCTTGAAGGTCCCTTTCAGCTCTAAGTTCTTAAAATCTACCTTAAACAGTGGAATCATCTCAGCTGAAACGCGTAATGAGATACAAACATGGTGATGTTAAGAAAAAGTATCCAGGTCTTCTGCTTTCTGCAGTTAGACTCTCCCTACCCCTGAATGCAGCTGAGAGTAACTTAAGTCACCGTTCATCTGAATAAGAGCAAACAGTGACCCCTAGCAAATATGCCTCCATGACCTGGGCAAGTAAACCTGCGCCAGGCAACTAAGTGGTTAAAGCAGAGACTGGTTTCCCTTGCTATTCTCGAGTGCATGATCGATAGACCTGTGACAGAGAAGCCAACGTGGCCACATGAATCGATAAATTGTAGGTCAATCCAAGGTTGGATGAAATAGTATCTGTGGCCCCACTTGGTTATGAACCCATTCCTGTAATGATAATAAGATCATTGACTCCTGTGGAGCTATTTTTGTCCATTCTGAGCCAGGTAAGAGGTTCTGTATCATCATCACTCATTCCCCATTTGAGCCAAAAATTCCACAAGCAGAAATTCGAAATAGATGAATAATTAGAAGCAGCTTCTGGAGAGCCCTGAGAATTGGAATTTTGACACACTCCCTCTGACCATGACAGAAAGCTAAACTTGCCAGCTGAAGGGAAGCTCCTGGCTGAGCCCCAGCACCCTCTGTTGGAGCTTCTAGTCAGCCTGGCCAATAAGCATTTCCCAGCCATCGCCCCAGCTTTAGCACAGCTGAGAGAATTTGGTCCAGAGTCAAATGCTTCTGAAAATGTACACACAGATCGGGGCAGCCCTCTGCCTTCTGCCAAGACATCCGAGTGCCCTTCTTGGCAAAAGATGATCACCCCTGCCCTAGTGTCCCTCCAGTTGGCAGAAACTTCCCTCCCTCCCTCCCCTCCCCAACAGCTGCAAACCCAGGGCCTTCCACTCTATGCAGGAAGAGATGAGGTCTTTATTGCTGAGGCTGGAGAACTGGATTTTTTGCTCTCATGGATTCCTTGCCTCTTTGGGGGGCTAGTCAGGACTGATTGTTTCTCCACTGAAAGAGGTGACTCAGATTCCGTGGGGCAGGGTGATGTCACTGCTCAGGCAGTTTCAACTTACTCTTCACCATCGATCACATCACCCCGAGAAAAAAAAGTGATTTCAAGGGCTAGAAACCCTATTAGTGGGAACCCCGTCTTCTCAACCAGTACCGAGGATCAACTAATACCGAGTCACTCTGGTATTCTACAAAGACCGTTATGGTTACAATTGATCGTAAAAGATAACAGGAGCTCAGCTAGATGGACACACCTCGTGTGACCTGGGGAAAGACTGCTTTCTCTCTGACCTTGGAGGGATCTAGTTGCTGGTCTCAGGATCTAAGGAGCAGTCTGATTTTATGGCCAGCAGCTGTCCTTTTACCATCCTATTACCAGTCTTTAATAGTCTGGGAGAGGGACATGAAGGGCCCAAGGCAGGAAGCTTCCTGTTTACCCTGAGGTCTAACAATGCTGCAGCTGGGTTGGGCGTCTACAATTTCAGAGAAAAGTCATTTCCTTCGGAGACCCAGCTAAAACAGAAACCAGACGCTTCATATACCTAGAAGTAGATGCTTTTTTGTTCTTTAATGATGGTGGGAGGAGAGGGAGTGTTTGACGTGTCTTTACCAGTCACCCCTGGAGGAAGAAAAGTCACTTTTCTTGAACAGACTCTCTTACCTTCATCTTGGTGTTTTTGTGTTTTTTTTGAGACTAGGTCTTGCTATTTTTGCCCGTGGAACCGCAGGCTCACCTTGCCCGGGGTACCACGGACTCAAGCGATCCCCAGCCTCAGCTTCCCAGGTAGCTGAGATTAAAGGCGCGTACCACCATGTCCAGTATTTTTTGGGACTAGGTCTCACTGAGTTGCCCCAAGCGGGACTCGAACCGTGATCCCTAGCCCCAGCCGCTTCATAGGCTGAAGCTTACAGGCACGAGCCACCGTGCCCCACTTGTCTTACCTTCATCTAAAAATGTAACATGTACAGGCTCCCGGCATTTGAAAGTGATGGACTCTTTCAGCAATTGTTTATTCATGCCTATTTTAGGGAGCTGAGGGTGACTTGACTGTGCCTTCTATCCTCAACTGATGGAGTTGCTAGCAGTTAACAGAATCACGAATCTATATAAAGTCGTTAAGTTCTGTGGAGTGAAGGGATACTCAGAGCTCTTGCTCTGTATTTCTGCTTGAACCTTTTCTGATAAAATAAGTTTTTTTTGTGAGACTAGGTCTCACTCTGTTGCCCGGGGTAGTCCCGATCCCACGAACTCAAGTGATCCCCAGCCTTAGTCTCCCAGTAGCTGGGATTACAGGCACCCGCCACCTTGCCCGACTGCTTTTTCAAGACCAGATCTCACTATGTTGCCCAGGGTAGTCTTGAACCCGTGAACTCAAGCGATCCCTGGACTCTTGCCTCCCAGTACTTGGATTACAGGTATGTGCCACCACCCCAGCTGATAAAATAGGTTCAAGTTTCACTTGTATACTTAGGAAAACTTGCAATGCAAAGCTCTCTGTAAATTCACACCAGGTAGATTGGACTTTCAGCTTGAAAGGCTTAAAAAGATTTTGTAGAAAAATGGCTGCTGCGCTGGACTTTGAAGGATAGTTAGCATTGGAAAGTGCAGAGAATGAGTACAGGAAGTCGGCAATGAGTAGGACAGTGGAACTGAGATAGTACCGTCACTGAGATCTAGACCTTGAAATGAGCCCCAAGTCCAGCTTGCCTGTGTGCTGAGCTGTGGAGACATGAGCCGGATACTGAATCTCTAAGCCTGTTTACTCATCTGTAAAATGTGGATGACATTACCTACCTCTTAGATAAAGCAGTAATGTTATCTCTTAAGGATGTTGTGGGAATTAAATGAGTTACCACGGGGAAGTGTTTAGAACAGTACTAACAAAGGAATACTGTATCTTGGGTTAGAGCATCTTGGGCACATGGAACATACAGTGCTACCAGCACACTCCGAGGCTGGGAAACATGGACCCGGATATAGCAGCAGGATTATTGTGGCAGCCGATATATTGAATGGGATTGTCTAAAGGAAAGTGTAGCGAGCAGCTCTGTAAGATTTTGGA
Organism: Uropsilus gracilis; assembly: GCA_004024945.1. Taxonomy (NCBI): domain Eukaryota; kingdom Metazoa; phylum Chordata; class Mammalia; order Eulipotyphla; family Talpidae; genus Uropsilus; species Uropsilus gracilis. The sequence continues at coordinate 9,787 of PVHY01022961.1, read as the reverse complement.
TAAATGAGTCAACATCTCTTCCTCATCTCTAAAATGGGGATGTAGCACCTACACAGAGCAGCTCTGAAGGTGAAATGAAACGCTAGCACAGTGCCTGCCACCTAGGGACTTCATGAAGGAGACCTAGTTTATTACTGTAAAAATCACCACCACCATCATCAAAGGATCAGAAACTAATAGTATCAGGGATCAGGGGAAGAGACAGATTCAAGAAAAAAAAGATGGTTACCAGGGTCATATGCTATTTTTTTTTTTTTTTTTGAGACTAGGTTGTTGCCCAGGGTAGCATGAACTCAAGCAATCCCCAGCCTCAGCTTCCCAGGTAGCTGGGATTACAGGCGTGCGCCACCACGCCCAGCTACTTTTTGGGACTAGGTCTCGCTGTGTTGCCCCTAGCGGGACTCGAACCGCGATCACTAGCCCCAGCTGCTTCATAGGCTGAAGCTTACAGGCACAAGCCACCGTGCCTGGCCAGGGTCATATGCTATTAAGGTTAAAGAAAAGATGAAATGCGCTTTTGTATTTTAAGTTTAACGGTACACTCAGTGTAAACTAATTGGTAAAAATCCCCAAAATTCAGTGACAAGAAAGTTTCTTCTTACATTGTTCTAGTGCAGGTTTGGGGGAAGAGAGTTTTGTCCTACCTGGTCATTTGGCTTCTTCCGTTTTGTGATTCTGTCTGCACTCTTCTAGATGCTCAGAGTCTCCCAGGCCTGGAAAAAATGCACACCTCTCTTACTCTCATACCATTTCTGTCATATGGTAAAACTGCAAGGGACTTTGGGAAATACAGTTGTCAGACAAAATGCAGGATGATCAGATAAATTTGAATTTCAGGCAAACAAATATTTTTCTATATAATCACATTTCAAAACTTATATGGGACATGCATTGTTTACCTGAAACTCAAACTTAACTGGCCTTCCTGTGTTTTCATTTACTATTCTGGCAACCCTATTGGGAAGTAAAGTCTGGGCTGTGGGTTTTGGAAGAAATAAACCCAGATATTTGTATATTACATTCTGGCTCAATCTCTCTTTTTATTGTTGTTTTTTGAGACTAGGTCTCGCTATTTTCGCCCGTGGAACCGCAGGCTCACGTTGCCCGGGGTACCACAGACTCAAGCAATCCCCAGCCTCAGCTTCCCAGGTAGCTGGGATTACAGGCATGCGCCACCACGCCCAGCTATTTTTTTTGGAACTAGGTCTCACTATGGGCCCCAGGTGGGACTCAAACCATGATCCCTAGCCCCGTCCGCTTCATAGACTGAAGCTTACAGGCACGAGCCACCGTGCCCGGCTTCCAGGTGATTATTCTTCATGGTCACATTTGAGAGGGATTTGGGAAAGTATGATCTCGTTGGAGAAGGCCTCCTGCAGGTGTAAGCTTGGGGGACTGAGTTATTTCAAATTTCAGACAACCAAATGTGCGAGTATATGCATGCACATGTGTATGTAAAAATGTGTAAAAATGCACATAACAAATTTACCATTTTGACCTTTTTTCAGGAAAAGTTCAGTGGCATTAAGTATATTTACATTGTTATAAAACCATTCCCATTCCCAATATCCATCTCCAAAACTCTTGCCTCTTCACAAATTGAAAACTCTATACCCGTTAAACAATAACTCTCATTTCCCTAACCTCAACCCCTGGCAACTCAGTTTTACTTTCTTTTTTGTTGAGACCAGGTCTCCCTATGTTGCCCCGGGTGGGTCTCGAACCTGCAGACTCAAGCGGTTCCTAGTCTCGGCCTCCCTTCGTAGGCTGGGATTAAAGGCACATGCCATCACGCCCGGCCCTGTTTTACTCTCTGTATGGATTTGCCTAGGTACCTCATATACGTGCATCAAACAATATTTTCACTTAGCACGATGTCTTCTAGAATAATATCTTCACGTGTCAAATTTCCCTTTAAGTCTGAATGGCATCTTCTTGTGTGTATACACCACATATTGTTTACATTCATTCATCTGCTGATGGACCCTGGGGTAACTTGCATCATGGCCTGTTATGAATAACACTACTGTGAACATAGGTGTACAGATATTTGTTCAAATTCGTACTTTGGATTATTTTGGGCAGAATCCCAGTATGTGTTGCTGGATCATTTGGTAACTCTATTTTAAATTTTTTTTTTTTTTTTAATTTTTGAGGCGATGCCATACTGCTTTCCAGAATGACCGGCCTTCTTTTACATTTTCTTTTCTTCTTCTTTTTTAAATTTTGTTCTTTAGGTTACAACCTCTGTGTTATTATTTTTCCCCCCACCCTCTTCCCTCCGGTGCTCCCTCCATCCTCTCACCCCCCACTCTTTGTTGTTTATTAGCTGTGCTGAGTCCATTAGTCTCTTTTCTATGGTAATGTCTTTTCTCTGGGTGAGGGACTGCGTTGTTGGGTCCAGGCGAACCTTGCTATTAGATTTTCAGTCTTAAGTCTGCGCTGGGTGGCCAGGTTATATTCGTTTGTGATCTGCCCATGTTTTCTTGCTGCAGGCCATCCTCTCCAATCCAATCCCATCTCCATTGATTTGCTGCTTTTCCTTATGGCTCTGGTGTCAGATTTAGGGGGTCTCGCCCCCAGCCAGTGTTGGTCAAGAAGTTTCTCTGTGAGTTCAGGCTTCTGTGAGTGGCCTTTGAAGATCATCTCCTCTGCTTCAGTTTACAGTTTTGATGTGGGGCCCATTATCCCCTCTTTGGTCATCCTCTCCTCTCCCATAATGAGGGGAGGGTGTGTTGTTCTCCTTGAATATATCACCAAAATGAAGACCCGGGTCTTGGCCCGGTGAGCGCAGAAGTGCGCATGGTGACATCGTGTCTCTACGGTTGTTTTTCTGGTCTTACATGCACTGGTTCACTTGGTTGTCCATCTGCTGTGTCCAGCTCAGGCCTGTGAGCTGGACTTTTGCCTGGTCCCTCAGCCGTTCTATGTTGGGGTTGACATTGCGCATATTCTGGTTCCTCTGAAGTTTAGGTGGAGTAAGAAGTAAGAGAGAGATGGAAGGGGCCCTCCCCCCCGCCCAAGAGAGAGAAGGAACCCCCCGCCCCCGCCTCCCGCTTGCACGAGCCACCGTGCCCGGCCTTATATGTCTGTCTTTATGCCAGTGGAATGTATAGCTTTGGAGTCAGGTGGGGTTGGTTTTCTGTAAAACAGATTATCCTTTGTGAACCCACTCTGTCTAAAAATGCTAACTGTCCTCACCTCTAGTTTTTGACCTTGTGAAAACTTCCACCCTAAATTTTCTACTCTAAGCTTCCATGCATTAACACCATACTATTTTGATTACTGTAGCTATCAGTAATCTTTGAAATCAGGAAGTGTGAGTCTTGTAGTCTTATTTTTCTTAAAAATTGTTTTAGCCGGGCACGGTGGCACGTACCTGTAAACGACAGCCTGTGAAGTCGCAGCTGGGACTGGGGATCATGGTTCGAGACCCGTCTGAGGCAACATAGCAAAACCTAGTCCCAAAAAAATAGCTGGGCATGGTGGCTCTTGCTTGTACGCTTCAGCCTATGAAGCGGCCGGGGCTGGGGATCGCGGTTTGAATCACGCTGGGGCCATGTATTGAGATCTAGTCCCCTAAAAATAGCTGGGCATGGTGGCATGCGCCTGTAATCCCAGCTACCTGGGAACCTGAGGCTGGGGATGGCTTGAGTCTGTGGTACCCCCGGCAACGTAAGCCTGCGATTCCTTGGCAAAAATAGTAAGACCTAGTCAAGAAAGAAAGAAAGAAGGAAAGAAAGCAAGAGAAAGAGAGAGAGAAAGAGAAAGAAGAGAAAAAAAATAAAAATTGTTTTGGCTATTCAGGGTTCCTTGAGATTCCATATGAACTTTAGGCATTCGGGGGCTTATTTTGCTTGGGCTTGTACTTTACTTCACACTACAATTATCTCAAAACATTTTTGGCATATTAATCAGAGTTGTCTGGAGACTCATAACCAATAAGGACAGAGAGATTGCTTTTAAGGAATTGACTCATGTGATTGTGGAGAGACTGGAAGTTCAAAATCTGCAGTTTGAGTGAGTGATTTGAGACCCTGGGATGGAGTTCATGTTTAATTTCGAGTCTGTGGGCAGCATATGGGCAGAATTCCCTTGCTCAAAGATGTCAGCCTTTTTTCCTGTCAAGGCCTTCAACTAATTAGATGAGCCCCCCCATAGTATAGAGGATGATCTTTACTCAAAGTCTACTGATTTTTTTTAAATTTTTTTTTTTGGAGACCAGTTCTCGCTATGTTGTCCAGGATAGTCGTAAACCCACAGACTCAAGTGATCCCTAGCTTCAGCCTCCCAGGTAGCTGGGATTACAGGTGCGCGCCACTGCACCTGGCTCAAAGTCTACTGATTTAAGTGTCACTCTCACCTTTGAAAAAAAGGAAAGAAAAGAAAGCCTTCACGGAAATGCCTAGAGTAATATTGAACCAAATAGTTGGGTGCTATGTCCTAGCCAAATTGGCACACCAATTTAACACAATAGGTTTCTGCTCTATTTGCTTCTAATCAGACCCATGTATATACGGTGTTCAAGTTCTTTTCTAAACAGAAATTACTAGATATCATGTTGATATTTCTTTGCTTCATTATTTGCTTCACTCTGAATATAACAGCCACTACACTGAAAGTGGTGAAATAGCAACCAGATATGTGCCTTCACGGTGACCATGCCATCTTTCAGCTCATGTTGTTTTATTTTATTTATTTATTTAGACTAGGTCTCGTTATTTTTGCCCGTGGAACCGCAGGCTCTCGTTGCCCGGGGTACCACAGACTCAAGCAATCCCCAGCCTCAGCTTCCCAGGTAGCTGGGATTACAGGCATGCGCCTCCACACCCAGCTATTTTTTTGGAACTAGGTCTCACTATGGGCCCCAGGCGGGACTCAAACCGCGATCCCTAGCCCCTGCCGCTTCATAGGCTGAAGCTTACAGGCACGAGCCACCGTGCCCGGCCTTCAGCTCATGTTAAGACCTTTTCCAATTTTCTTTTCTATTACATTGTCCAGAAGTAATCAGCCTTTCCAACTCTGACAGATCTATCATCTCTAAACTGTTTCCATTTCCCTTTCTTTTTTGTTGGAAATTTAATTAATTCTCATCTGAGTTCACCTCTTTCTTCTAGTACTTTACAAAGGCACCTGTGCTAGTTGTCAAGTTAACGTCCCTCAGCTCCCAAACCCACCCCTGTATTTTCTGCTATGAACTGCAGAGCTGGGACTGGCAAATCACATTTCTGCTTTGTCAGCGGGCTCTGTTCGGTTCTGCCAATAACGGCCACTAGAGGGAGATAGTGGGGCCAGAGGAGGAAGAAGGGACTTTGCTTCCTGTTCCTGTGAGGTCACCTCAGCAATGCTCCTTCACCCCGCAGTAGCTGTTCCTTCTTGTAGTAATAGCTGAACCCACCTTGCAGTTTTTTTCCAACAATTGCAGAACTAACTCCCCAGTCTTCCAGAAACACCCACATAGCTGAGTAGCACCCCTTCCTCAGAAGTGTTGATCATTCCTCTAAATTCAGATTCCAGACACAAGCCCCAGATACAGAGGTCTGGAGTGTCTAGGTAATAGTCATCCCAAGCTCTTCTCTTTGTTCCAGCCTTTGCTGATGCTGACTGCATGGTTTGTGCTTTCTTTTTACCCTTTCAGTGAGCTGGTGAACAACTTCAGCCATTCTGACCATTCTGTATGTGAAATTCTCTCTGATAACTGGCATGGTTTCTGTCTCTTTGACTGTACCCTGGATGATACAGAAGTGGGTACTAAGAGTGAAATGTTTGTTTGTTTTTGAGACTAGGTCTTGCTATTATTTAAGGCCGTAGGACCGCAGACTCTCATTGCCCGGGGTACCACAGACTCAAGCAATCCCCAGCCTCAGCTTCCCAGCTGGTATTACAGGTGCGTGCCACCATGCCCAGCTATTTTTATGGAACTAGGTCTCGCTATAGGTCCCAGGCGGGACTTGAACCATGATCCCTAGCCCCGGCCGCTTCATAGGCTGAAGCTTACAGGCACGAGCCACCATGCCCGGCTGGTCCCAGGAAATGGACCTCAAAAGAAGTAGTAAGGGAACTGGTTGAATTACGTCTTTGGGTTTGTATGTGCTAAGCTCTTTGCCAGTGAGAAACACACTACTCATCCATGGCCTGCTGTGGTATCATGATTAATCAAATTATCACCTGTGGTTATTTGTGATGAAGTGCCAACCGAAGCAAGTGGCTTGGGGGCCCAAGTACTTATTGCACTTGACAGTTATGGCAGTGGTGATGATTATAGGGATGTGGTATGGGAGGAATTCTTCTGAACGCATCAGCAGCCTTACAGAAAGAAAATGACACGTTCCACTCTTTAAATTCTCAGCTTATTCATGGTCAGAGTCATCGAACTCTACTGTGAAACTGTTACTTGTAACCATCAAACTTGCTATAATTTTTTTAAGTTGTGCTTGTTTTCCTTGTAGAATTAGATCTGTTGAATTTTTTTATTTTTTATTTTTTTTTGAGACTAGGTCTCGCTATTTTTGCCCGTGGAACCGCAGGCTCTCGTCTCCGGGGTACCACAGACTCAAGCAATCCCCAGCCTCAGCTTCCCAAGTAGCTGGGATTACAGGTGCGCGCTACCACACCCAGCTATTTTTTGGAACTATGTCTCGCTACGGGCCCCAGGCAGGACTCGAACCACGATCCCTAGCTCCGGCCGCTTCATAGGCTGAAGCTTACAGGCACGAGCCACCATGCCCGGCCTAGATCTGTTGAATTTAGTGTTACTAAATTTTTCCTGTGGTTAGGAAGGAGTAAGAACATGAAACTGAACTGATGTTCTTCTAGGTTCTTTGTTCTGCTGGCAGGTGGGAAGGGGAATCAGAATCAGCACCTGGGAGTTTTGTGGGTCAATGTGCCACTTCTGTTCCCATTACACAGTTCCCATCCCATTCTATTCCCATTCTATTCCCTTCCCATTCCAATGTGCCACTTCTATTCCCATTCCACAGTTCAGTCTCTCGGCTCTACCTCTCTGTAGAAGAGGCTAGGACCCACTGGTATCAGTGAGAAAGAGTAGTTTAAGCTAGGTGTGGTGGTGTGCACCTTTAATCCCAGCCTTGGGAGGCTGAGGCTAGGAATCACTTGAGTCCACAGGTTCAAGACTACCCCGGGCAACGTAGTGAGACCTAATCTCAAAAAATAGCCGAGGGCCGGGCACGGTGGCGCATGCCTATAAGCGGCAGCCTAGGAAGTCGCAGCCAGGACCAGGGATCGTGGTTCAAGTCCCACTCAGGGCAACGTAGCGAGACCTAGTTCCAAAAATATAGCTGGGTGTGGTGGTGCGCACCTGTAATCCCAGCTACCTGGGAAGCTGAGGCTGGGGATTGCTTGAGTCTGTGGTACCCTGGGCAACGTGAGCCTGCGGGTCCACAGGCAAAAATAGTAAGACCTAGTCTCAAAAAGAAATCAGCACAATAAAATAAGATTTAAAAAAAATAGTCAGGTGTGGTGGTGCGTGCCCATAATCCCAGCTACCCAGGAGGCTGAGGCTGGGGATCACTTGAGTTCATGGGTTCAGGACTACCCCAGGCAATATAGTAAGACCTAGTCTTTAAAAACAAACAAACAAACAAACACAGGCAAAAATAGCGAGACCTAGTCTCTAAATAAATAAATAATTAATTTTTAAAAAAAGAGTAGTTTATGCCATATGACATGGGTCAGTAGGAAGATTTAAAGGAGACTATAATGTAAGCAGCCTGATTGTGCCACCAGTTGTGGTGTGGGCATCAGGTTCACCAGTCTGCATAAGTTCTTTATAGTTTCTTCCTTTCTTTTTTTTTTTTTTTTGAGACTAGGTCTTGCTATTTTTGCCCATGGAACTGCAGGCTCTTGTTGCCCGGGGTACCACAGACTCAAGCAATCCCCAGCCTCAGCTTCCCAGGTAGCTGGGATTACAGGCATGCGCCACCACACCCAGCTGTATTTTTTTTTTGGAACTAGGTCTTGCTACAGGCCCCAGGCGGGACTCGAACCGCGATTCCTAGACCCGGTCGCTTCATAAGCTGAAGCTTACAGGCACGAGCCACAGTGCCCGGCCTAGTTCTTTATAGTTTCTAGCAGTACATGGACAAAGCAGGTAAGGCAGGGCCAGGGGTGCTGGGAGGCAGGTGAACCCCCAAGCTGTTCTCTTGTGCTTGTGAGCATGTTCTCCCGTGCCCTCTGTGCCCCTTTATGCCCTCTCTGCTAGGCTCAGGTGTACACGCTTACACACGTACACACCCACTAGACCGCATAAGCATGGGAACGATGCAATACTCCAGATGCAGGCCGGGCACGGTGGCTCGTGCCTGTAAACTTCAGCCTATGAAGAGGCAGGGACTAGGGATCGTGGTTCGAGTCCCACCTGGGGCCCGTAGCGAGACCTAGTTCCAAAAAATATCTGGGTGTGGTGGCGCGTGCCTGTAATCCCTGCTACCTGGGAAGCTGAGGCTGGGGATTGCTTGAGTCTGTGGTACCCCAGGCAACAAGAGCCTGCGGTTCCACAGGCAAAAATAGCGAGACCTAGTCTCAAAAAAAAAAAAAAAAAATATATATATATATATATATATATATATATATATATATATATATATATATATACTCCAGGTGCAAGTTGTTCAGGCTAATGAAGGAAAAATCCTGATTAGCTCATTGACCCTACAGATACGTTTTAGGTGAGTGATGCATACAGAAGCCAACCTGTAAAAAGTTAGGAAGCAAGTAGGTGACAAGGAAGAGGTGACTACTCTTGGTGGGGAGAATTGAGCATGTGTTTGCAATATTGATGAACAGGAATAGGTAGGACAGGAGTGGAGAGCTGGCCACGGGCAGAAGGCCCTTGCTTTTAAGATGAGAAGAAAGGAGAGGTGCAAATAGAAAGTAAAAGGTAGAGAGGAGGGAAGCTGAAAATCAAGCAGGATCACTTTGGTTTCTGTGAAGTGATGAGGAACTAGAACAGTTAGGACTGCATGAGGACCCAGTTAAGGTGGGACAGCAGAAATCTGTTAGAACCAGTATGTGCAGTCTCGTGCCTTTGTTCTATAGCCAGGAAGCAAGAGAGGAGGAAGCCCACAGGACTCACTCCAAGGTGGGAACACATCAAACCAAGAACCTTTGCAGCCAGGGCATCGTGGGTGAGGGGCCTTTTGCATGTGTGTCAACGAGCGACCCTTCAGGTTATGCTTGTTGCCTTTCGACCTCTCCCCATGCTGTGTCTTGACTTCCTTTCCGAGTCTCCCACCCAAGTCTCCTCTCCAGACTTTCCTGAGGTTTTCCAGAGACCCCAGTGCGGTGAACAGATGCTAAGGCCACCAGCCCCCAGTGACTCGGGTCTCCTGGTAGTCACATATTTGTGTGTGAATCTCTCCTCTCGAGTTCAGGTGGCACCTGGGATTTGCCTCCAACCAAGAGCTTACATCCAGAAGCTGCATGAGCTAAAGCTTAGCTGACTGGAACTAGCGATTCTCTTCCTGAGCGTGCTGAAATAAGCAGCCGTGTTGGAGCAGCCCCCACGGCGAGGAACAGTGGACGTCTGGAAGCCGCACCTTGTCTCTGGAAGCTGAAGGAGGCTCCAGCCAACAGCCAGCAGAAATTTCAAGTTCTCGGTCCTGCCATCACAAAGAAATGACAACTGGGAAGGACTTGCAAGTGTCTTCTATGGCGATGCCCCAGAGAAAATGCGGCCGTGCTGACACCTGATGTCAGCCTTCCGAGGTGGGATGAGGAGGCTCCTGTGAGATGATGTATGTTTCTAAGTAGCTAAGACGGTGGCAAC
>PVHY01022960.1:0-21678 GCA_004024945.1 Uropsilus gracilis | reverse complement strand
GAGACCTTGTCTCAAAAAAAAAAAAAAAAATGTTTAAGAGCCTACATATGTCAGGTGGCTTCTGAGACACTGAGAATATAATAGTGAGCAATGGTCTCTCGTCTTAAGGATCTTAAAGTCGTCCCGGGCAACGAGAGCCTGAGGTTCCACGGGCAAAAATAGCGAGACCTAGTCTCCAAAAAAAAAAAAAAATGTTTAAGAGCCTACATATGTCAGGTGACTTCTGAGACACTGAGAATATAATAGTGAGCAATAGTCTCTCATCTTAAGGATCTTAAAGTCGTGTGGGACAATAGATTCCCTACCTAGTCTTCACTGAATTGTCATATTGTTACTTAGTAAAACTATGCTAAGATAAATATTACAGAAAGAAGATATATAAAGTTACTCTTGGGGGTTGGATTTAGGGTCTTAAAGGGGTACGGTGATGTTCCTTGTGGAAGTGTTCTTTGCACTGATAGCTGAAGGATAATTGAAGTGTCAGAGGGGCCTGACTGCAGGAGAACTTCAGGCATCTTGAGTATTATGTATAAACAACTGGGAAGGAGGGAACTTAAGGTGACTAGATCATCATTTTGTGAATTAATTGTAGAGAGGGGAAGAATGAACTGATGAAAGAAATGTGCACTTGCTGGACACTTTTGAAAGAATCATAGTAGAACTACTCGGACCTGTTGTATGACTTTTTCCGCATGCGTTGGGGGTATATTGTTACTAACACAGTCAAAATCTAGTTGATAATTGAGAAACTATTGTTCTCTTTCACTTTATAGCTTTGTGATGACTGGTTCTTGTCTTATTGGTAGACTCCCTTTCATCTTTTGGTCTCAGTTATAGTATAAAACTTAAGTCCTAGAAGGAAGGGATTGTTTCCTGAGAAATTTCCCTACTTGGGTTACTGTTATTAGCTAATAAAGTTAAATATGGCAAGGTAATACAAGGGCTTGGGCCTTGTATTTAAATAAGTTTTTACTTGATATTTTATTCTTAGTCTCATAAACTTATTCTGGGAAAACATACTTATGGGAAATAGTATTTCAAATAGTATTTCAGTAATATACTTAACATTTTAATAAAAAACATTATTTTTTTTTTTTTAACATTTCTGATAGCCCTCTCTATGATATGCTAAGAAAGAATCTTGTGACTTTAACCACCACTGCTACAGGTATGTCACATCGTATTTCTTCTTTCTGTATCACAGCTTTGAGTTCATGGGGACAAGTGATGGGAAACAGAGGAGGGTCAAGATGGAAATGGAATGGTAGCATGGCATGACTGGGAGGGATGACTGTCATGCAGTTGGTTATTATGTTATTTAACTTTTCAGGTATAATGAAAACAGATTGGTTTCATTAGTGCCTCTTAGAGTAATTGTTAACATTTTGTTATATTTACTTCACCCATACATACTTGTAAAATTCAGGCATAACTACAATAACATTATTATACTCAACAAAATTAATAATAAAAAGTAACACCATAATACTAGCCAGTAGCCACTTTATATAGAGTTTCCTCCAATTACCTTAGAATTATCTTTCACATTTGAGTTGTTCAATCAGGATTAAAAACTCTCATCTTGGGTTTGGGACATGTTTAAATATTTTTATAAAACTTAATACTCCTTTTGTTTTTATGTCATTTGTTGAAAAAATGAATTGTTTCGAATTTCCACCACTTTAGTGTGGAGTAGATAGTACTCTTGTGGTCACGTTTAATATCTTCTATTTTGAATGTCAACTTGAGTTTAATCATTAGATATTACAGGAAACTGCTTTTGGGTCTGAAGTACAGTGTGTTAGAGATAAGTGAATAAACTTGATGTGACTGAAATGTAACTATCATTCATTTCCAAATAATGAAACTTTTGTTTTCCTTGTCTACATAAAGCCCTTTTTATGTACTTCAAATTAGATTTTAAGTAACATCGTATTTTGAGGAAAGTCCAGATTTGTGATCCCTTTAGATTGCCTATCATTCAGTATTTTACTGAAACAAATAGGTTGAATTCATTTCCAGTGAAGATTTGTACTTTAAAGTAAAACTACTCTCATATTGAAATACGATTTTGAACCTATATTGAATTTTGACCATCTGCCCCTGTTATCCAGTTGTATATTTCTATTTGAGGGGAAGACAATCACTTGTGAAATCACTTGTGGTTTTCCAGAGGTAGTAACTAAAATCTTGAAATAAACAGAAGACTTTATTTTGTTGATCTGCATTTTTTGTCAGATTTGTTCTGATCAATCTGTTCTCTGAATATCTTGAGTAGGTATAACATTTACCTTTACTCTCATTTCTTTTCACTTCTTTGCAGAATTTAAGTAACAAACATTTCATTGATCCTCACAGCAGCCCTGTGAGAAAGGTCTGGAGTTAAAGACCCTGAGGGTTTTTTACTCAGATGAATAGTTTACCATGATCAGATGCTGGTGATAAGTGGTAGTGCAGCTCTTTCAAATGGGCATTCCTAGCTCTTTCCATCGTGGCCCACACAAATGTTACTTATCCCTTGCTTGTAATAGAATTCTCCTCAGTTTTCAACACACTTTCATAATGTTGAGCCTTTAAAGCATTTTATTACTTAATTTGTCACTTTGAAATAATTTCACTTAAAAAAAAAGTTGCTGAAAAGTATTATCAAGAGTTTATGTACTCTTTTACTCAGATTCCCTAAGTGGTCACATCTTTACATAAACTTGTACAATGATCAAAACCAGGGAATTGCCGTAAAGTACTTTTATTTGATGTCTGCTGTGACTTGAACCTGCATTGGTACTTATGGTTGACTTAACTCTGTTGATGTTTCTAAATTGGGTTACATGTGTTTTAGTTGACAAAATAAAAAGTAAGAAAACTGTTTTCCATGTCATCTGTTTTCTACCATTAATAAAATAAGTTAAAGCTATTTTGATGACTGAAGAAAATGCAGTTATTTAAAGTGAAGGTAGTTCTTTATAATTTCTCTAAATGTTCACATGTATATACTAATAGAATGAAATATACATGATGAACCTTGGTTTTATTTTAAATTCCCTTTGTACATTGTAGTTTCACCAAATTTATTATTTATTTTTGCTTCTAAGTGTTTTAACCTAGGAAAGATTAAAAACTTTAGAGCTATAAGTGATAGTAGGTAAAAGACTTCAGTTGCATAGTATATTAATCTTTGAAGCCCCTTATGGTCAGAAAATCTTGTCTCTTGAACATCTCAGTGTATATATTCTAGAAATAATGCTTTTTATAATTTTGAAAATGTTGGCTTTGTGCATCAGACCAGTTGTAGGTCCGTATTCTTTCTCTGACAGTCTGTGACTCTGAACCTGCAGTGGTTGGTAAACCCAGCACATGGACTTTGGGCAGGCTTCTCAGTTACATAAAGCTTTCATATAGTGAGTGGTCCACCTTTTTCTTTTCCTGTAACTTAAGTTTCATCTTTTCTGCTTGAAAAATTTTCAAGTCCTTTAAATACATTTCTTGTATACTAAGAATTTCTCTCAGATCATTTGTTTCCTTTGCTTTTAATTGGCATTGAGAAAAGCTGCTTCCTTTTAGGAAATATTTATAGTATCTGGGAAAAGGAAGGCTTTTTGATTTTAGAAAATAATCTGTATTCAGATGATGGAAATTTAAACAAATCATTTAGGTTTATGTATAGATTTACATAAAGATACTATTGTTATGAAGCAAGTGGGGAAAGTTCTAGATTTTCAAATATCACAACCCTGTATAATTTTAACACTTGAAAATAAAAATTAAAGTGTGAAACTTCTTTTTGTTGTTTACACCATAGGCATACTTGTTAATAAATACCTATAAGAAGAGTTGATAAAAATATTCTTATTATTCCCTTTTTGACCTCTTTTCATTTAAAAATTTGAAAAGCTTGCTGTGGAAGAACAATTTTTATCCATTTTTCATTTCCTTTCAGATTATATTTTGGTAATAAATTTTGAAAATAGCTTGTTTCGGTCTTTACAATTTTCATTAGCTTTTGCTTTTTCCCTTCCTTTTGGATGAGAGCTTTGTCCAGGCAGCATGGAAAAGTACATTTCAGGGCCCAACCTGGCACCAGGGTTGTTTGCTGAGGTCCTTTTTCTGTGGAAAGAATGGTTATTACCAGGGAAGGTTTTCCTTTTGTTTCACTTGCTATCCAGATGCTGCTCAGACTCTCGCTCTCGCACAGGATCACAGTATGGATATTCCAGGTCAAGACCAACTGAAGGTAAAATCACCACACGGTGACCTCTTTTGTTGTACAGAGTGGCCCCTTCTCTGTACCTATGGATCTTGGACTCCCAAATCCTTTCCTGAATGTGGTAAGAATTTAACAAGAAAGGTTTTTGGGAGTTCACAGAACCAGGGACAGAGTGAACCTTCTCTGTTCTGCCCATAACAGAGTTCCAGTCTCTGAATTTTTCTTTGGGATGTAGCACTTCTTATCTTCAGTTCTTCCAGTTGCATTTTCTTTGGGGTTTCTGTGTGCCTGTATGTGTGATGGTTATGTTTATGTTTTCTGAGGAAGCTGCTTCATTAGAGTTTAATAGACTTGTTGCATTTAAGCTCATGTCAGGCCATTTCTTAAAGTGCCCCAAACCTGGAAAGACTTTATTATCATCTTGGTATTTGGTGAGGGTTTCACATGCCTTCTGAATTATGCCTACTTTTGTAGTAGAGGTTTTATATTTATAACCTGTTTTTAACAGATTTGGCCTTTTGCGCAGAGATTATTTTTCCCTACCCAGGTTTGGGATTTTTCTAACTGCTGCAGTGGGTTGAGACCTGTTGTTTTATTTGATGGCTGTTGTGAATTCCAGAATTCTCTTTCTTGTGTGAAACCCTTTGTGTTGCACACTAACTGGTGAGCCAGAATGGAACTGCTACATCCCCTGGTCTCAACCATTTCTACTTCACTGATAGATACCTTTCCATTCTTTTCAGCAAAGTGTAGAAGAAAGTTCCAATTCCAGGAAAAGAACTGAAGAAGGCAATTTTCCCATACTGCCTACCTCACAGCATAAATGCAGAAATTCTAGAGGAGGTAATTTTAGATTAATCTATGTAGGTTTCCCTCCCTCACTCCCTCTTTCCCTCCCTCACGTTACTTTATTCTTCTTCCTCTTTCCTCCTCTTCTTCCAGTTTTCTCAAAGTGCATGTATCCATGTTAAATACTAGCTATAACTAAGACCTTTTGTAGAGAACTCAAATAACAGTATTGTTTTCTTTTCACATGTGGAGTAGAAAGGTTTTCCAAAAAGCATTTTTTCACCCTCGCCATTCTTAAGGTTGAAGAAAATGGTGCTCACTTAGCAATCTGGTATTACTGGACTGGAGCTTAACCCAGCCTTAACTAGCATACTAGCAGAAAATGACTATATACTTAATCAGTTTGCCACTTGGTAACTCAAATTGTCTTGACCTTTAAATCTTGGTACTCCTGTACATATTCCACCAGGTTAGAATATTTATTTGTCTGCCAGTGGCTAGTTTTCTTTGCAAAGATGGTAGATACACTTAATGTCTCAGAGCCAAGGACAAGACATAAGAAACCCAGTCATTCTGTGTCCTTGAATGGTGGTTATCAGGCTTCGCCATCCTTCCTAAAGAAAGGTATGGTTGGACTCCATGAGTTAATTGATATTTTGAAAGTTTTACCCAAACCCTGCTTTATAAAATATCTCTGAAACTTTCTGCAGAGATGCATAAGTACCTCAAAGGTGTTTTATGATATGATGGTTTCTTGTCTAGGAACCTACCTCAAACTTAGAAGAGCAATGACAGGTTAATGCTGCTTGAATAGTTATAAACTTAAATGAGTTTGTATTGTTTGGATGGTTTCCTTCAAATTACTTTTGAAGAATTGGGGGCTGCTTAGTTGCCTTGGAGCTATTCCACTTTGTGTGGCACTAAATGTGTAATTTTGTTTCTTTCAATTTAGGTCTTTGCCTATTTTCAACCCAAAAAGCTGTTTATAAAAAAGCCAATTGAAGAGACTGTGTAGTTTGTGGTGGGAATTTTGAGAATAAATAGTTTAGCATTTTGAGAAGGTATACTGGTAGAAAGTACAGGATTTTTTGTGTGAGGAAAGAATGATCATTCCATTTACAAGAAGTTACAGAGCTTGAGTAGATGAAGACAATATGGCACCATCTCAGAAATTTGGTTTCTGATAATTTTAGTAGTTAGTAATAGATATAGTTTCCCTGGACCAGATAAGCTGTTTAGTAGGTAGGAGCAAAATAATTTGTAAGTAAACCCTTTGCTTTGGCAGGAGTTATTTTTACAGAAATTTTTTAATCATCTTGGAAGAGGTAGGAAGAGAGCAAGAAAGTGGGAAAATAGTAAACCACAACAAAAGCATTGGGATATTGGGAAAGAAGACTTTCATGTGTTAGTGACAAATTTGTTAACTACCTTGAATATCATTTAGATGTGTGACACGGGATTTTTTTTTAAAAAACTGGGAATATGTGAGGCCTTAATATGTTTCGAATTTACAGTATTTCTAGTTGCTAGATATCGTAGAGCCTTTGTACCAGGAGGGGTATAATGTGTACTTATTTAGGCAACCTGGAGATCAGTGTTTTGTACTTTAAGATGTGAATTTTTGAGAAGTGCTCCAGGTTATTGGTACCGATGAGACTGCCTTGACAACTTTGGATTGCTTACTAATGTCTGTGCCACCTTGCTTCTGTCTCTGTGCCATCACCAGTTTGCAGGACCAATGATAATGGGTCCTGCCATTATCATGCCTCAGTACGAGATCAAGTCATTTTCTAGTGATTTTAGTGCTGGCAATGTCGAGAATGTCACTAAATGACCTTTTAGACTTTATTTTAGAAGAGTGTCATTGACGCTTTCATAGTTTATAGTTCTTAATATGTGATCCTCTATGTCTGATATCATTATTTGCTGATAATGCCTAAACAGGGGAGGGGATTGGACTTTGCTGCTGGGACAACTATTTGATTTCTGATTTGTTCTTTCTGGGAATAAGAATTTCTTTTTAGTTATCAAACATTGAAAGTATTATAAAGAGTCTTAATTTTTAAGTGTGTATACATAGTTATCATTCTTTTGACATCTGTAGATGAAGATTTGATAGAAAATTTAACTCAAGATGGGACATCTAGACTGGACCTTGGGTTTGAGGAGTGGGATGTAGCCGGCCTGCCTTGGTGGTTTTTAGGAAACTTGAGAAACAACTATACACCTAGAAGTAATGGCTCAACTGATTTACAGACAAATCAGGTAAATTTTACACTTGAGGGGTACTTTTTCTTTTGAAAGAGTATCATTCTTGGTTACTCTTGACAACACAATGCATTGTCCAAGAGCTTTCATTGACTGCTATGACTTTTTAGTACCATCTGTGTGCTTGTGATGCTTAAATCTCTACTTCAGCCCTGCCCTTTCCTCTGAATGCCCAGTTTCTTGCCATATAACACCTCCACTTAGGTCAACTGACATTTAACATGTTCAAAGCAAAACTCTTGAGTCTTGATATTTTTTCTTTTAACCAAATACTTCCAACTTTTTTTCTTTGGTCTTAAGTCTACCTTCTACTCAGATTTTCAAGCCAGATGTTTTAGAATTACATTGGTATCTTTTTTTGTTACGTGCCACAGTCAGGTTTTTATCAGTGTTTGATCCAAAGTGTACTGAACTCTAACTACTTGTACTTTCACTGTTATACCCTAATTCAAACCATCATCATTATCCTCCTTTAACTCATTTTATATTCTTCATTGTACTTCTCATTAGACTTTGTTTATGTGTCTGCTATCTGGCCCCACTGAAATCAAGTCCATGACCTTTTTGTTAAATTCACTGTTCTTCTGTTGCCTAGTACCTAGAACAATATCTGACATATAGTAGGCACTCAGTATTTGTTCAGTAGATGAACAGGTATTTCATAGTGGCAAAGTAATTGTCTTTTATGAACATTTATAGAAGAGCATGTAGCAAAATGTCCATAGATGAATGCAGAAAGAAAGTTAAGGTTGTTTAAGAATTTAAAAGGGCAGCCGGGCGCCATGGTGTGTGCCTGTAATCCCAACTACCTGGGAGGCTGATGTTATGAATCACTTGAGTCCGTGGGTTCAAGACTACCCCGGACAACATATTCAAACCTAGTCTCAAAAAAATAGCTGGGTGTGGTGGCATATGCCTATAATCCCAGCTACTTAGGAGGCTGAGGCTAGGGATCACTTGAGTCCGTGGGTTCGGGGTTACTTTGGGCAACATAGAAAGACCTAGTCTCTAAAAAAAGAAAGAATTTAAAAGTGCAAAAGGTTTGCGTTACCATCTGTTTAATATTTCTTCAGTAAACATCACTGACTATTAAAGGATGTCACAATATAATGTTTTCTAAGTTTTTAAGTGCCAACTGAGGGGAAGGAATGTGAAAAATGGATTTTTTTTTAGTTGACTAACAAATCCTACCTTTAAATACTTTGGTATTTCTCAAGTATTATCCATGATTTACTCTAAGTCCAACTTACTGTTAAAACTGAAAACTCCTTGCCAGGTAACCTTATATTCAAACTATTAGCTTATGCAGAGCAGGTGCCTAGTAGATATCTGTTGAATAGATGTTTGTTGAAGAAAGACTGGGCATTCTTTGAGGAATATGTGATGACATTGATCTGATGTTGGGTTTATGTGTTATTTAGTATCTTTGATAAACCTCTAACTACAAAAACTTTTTCTCTTAGGATGTAGGTACTGCTATTGTTTCAGATACCACAGATGATTTGTGGTTTTTGAATGAGTCAGTGTCAGAGCAGTTTGGTGTTGGAGTAAAAGTTGAAGCTACAGGTACTGAACCATCAGAAGAAGTAGGGAAGGTGAGAGATAAAAAGGTATGTTGTGGAAAATTTTCATGTTGATTCTGTTTATGTGTATTTCATGAATCTGTTTTGAGTCTGTTCCTGTTTGTACCAGTGACTCCAACTTTAAGTTAACTAAGACTGCTTTAAAAATAAGATCGAAAAAAAATCTAAAAATAAATAAATAATAAGATCGGACTTGATGCATAAAACTCCTACTTTGTTAGGAGCAGTAAACTACCTACCTTTTCCCTGAATGTTTAGGCTTTGCTTTTCTTTCTGGAGGTCTTGCTTTGCTAACAAAGCTATGTTCTAGATAGTCCGAAGTGCTTGTAGGGAAAATTTTTTTATTTCTTAGACATTTCAATAGCTTCCATGAGCTATTTTATATACCTAAATGGAAAAATAGTTGAGTTCTGAAGTACTTTAGTTAAAATAGGGAGACTGAGGTGAAGAGTCGTACAAACCCGTGTTTGGATTCCGAAGGAAATAGGGTAGTGCCTGCCTCAGACAAGAGTTTTAATAAACATTAAGTAAATATAGCACAAAGTAAATCCCAATTTTGTCATCAGTGTGTGCGTTATTCTCTTTAAGGAATTGTCATTCATAGTAATTTGGAGTCCTAAAGGCCATTCTGATATTTTGGTGGTTAGCAATAGGTGCTTGAATTTCTTGTTAGGCTAACTGTGGATAATGGATACCACTGGAAGAATTGCTGATGACTAGAATGAAGCCGAAAGTGACACTTGGAAACTTCTACAGAGAGATGACTTAAAGTACTTGAACTTTTGTGAGAAAGTTGCTTAGAGGTTTATAATTCTGTCATACTTGGTGTTACTTCCCTTTTGTACTGCCGAACTGGGTTTTAATTTTTAGAATTTTAAGTTCTCCCCCCCCCCCTTTTATTTATTATTTCTATTTCTAGAATACAGGGTTTTTAGAATTTTAAATTCTAATTTTTTTTTTTTTTTAATTTAGAAGACATTTCCTGCAATTTTTGACTTTGTTTTCTGACTTGTGGACCGTTTTTTATAGGACAGCGTATTGCATAACTGGTTTTACTTTTGAATATGAAAAGTGAAAACTTAAAATACTGTTTTTATTCTTTGCATCTTAGCCCCTTATTTTATACAGTACTTTTCACTTCCATTTTGTTACATAATCCTTGTGAATGCCTATCTAGATTTTTAAGACAAAATGTTTCCACATTTATGTAGCATGTCTACTCTGATATTATTTTTCTTTAAATTCACAAATTTGTTCAGCCTCTCCCTTCTAAAGGCAGACGGTTAACTTGGTAGACCTCTTCATGCCTTTTAGTCATTTACTCCCCTGAAAGTTCTGCTAGCTGCTTGCAGAATCATGTCTTTGCCCTCAGATTTAAGTTTTCTCTTTTTTCAGTGCTAGTGATGGAGGTATAATATGGGTTTTAAATTGAAGTTGTTTTTTCACTTTTAGGTAATAACCTCATACAAAAAAGGTTAACTTTGCTAATGAGATATTTTTGCTGTTACAGGTGATTGAATTGGGAAAAAATGATGACCTTGATGATGCTAAGTCCCTCAGTGATGATACTGATGTAGAAATTACCTCTGAGGTATGAGTCTGCTAAAATGGCTTTTATGACCACGCATATCTTCAGGTGTTAAAATTATAGCATTACTAAACTTCTGTTTAGGAATTAATTTTAACCTAACACCTCCCCTCCCCCCATTTCTGTCTACCTTTCCTAGCTCTACAAAAGTCTTGATTGCCTTACATCTTATTAGAGGTTTTGTTTTGTTTTGTTTTGTTTTGTTTTGAGACTAGGTCTCACTATTTTTTCCCATGGAAACGCAGGCTCTCATTGCCCGGGGTACCACAGACTCAAGCAATCCCCAGCCTCAGCTTTCCAGGTAGCTGGGATTACAGGCGTGCGCCACCACGCCCAGCTATTTTTTTGAAACTGGGTCTCGCTACGGGCCCCAGGCGGGACTCGAACCACGATCCCTAGCCCCGGCCGCGTCATAGGCTGAAGCTTACAGACACGATCCACCGTGCCCGGCTTATTAGAGATTTCTAATGGAATTTGAGACGGTGCAACTTGATCTAACCCTCCCTACCTTGAGAACAGATGGTGTAAATCTTTTTTGCCTATCTCTACTCTCAAAACTCTTTTAGTGTTAACATTGAATACCCAAGTTACCTAAAATAGTCCTGCTAAATACTTCTTAATAGCCCCAAAGGCAGACTGAGTAGCTACCTAAATTTCTTTTTCAAGTATAACAATTGTATTTTCAGTGCTTTCTTAAAAGGAAATATGGAGGCCAGGCATGGTGATGCATGCCTGTAGGTGGCAGCCTAAGAAGCCACGGCTGGGGCCAGGGATCGCGGTTCGCATCCCTCTGGAGGCACAAAGCGAGACCTAGTCCCCCCAAAAAATAGCTGGGTGTGGTGGCACACGCCTGTAATCTACCTGGGAAGCTGAGGCTGGGGATTGCTTGAGTCTGTAGTACCCTGGACTATGTGAGCCTGTAGTCTCACAGGCAAAAAATACCAAGACTTAGTCTCAAAAAAAAAAGAAAATATGGGACATGATTTAATTTCTATGCAAGTTCACTTTTGTGACCAATTTAAGATGTAATTTTAAGCTGTTAGGTAATAGGTATGGATTTGTCACCAATTGACACTGTTGTCTAAGCTCATATATATACTTTGCCTTTTGCTTTTTATGCTAGTTCCCTATTTTCTTTTTAATATTTCCCCTAGCTAGCTCACATTGGGAAGAAAGGTGGTGAGAGAGGGAATAGGAAATTATATGTTGCTACTCGTGAGCAGAAAAAATTTAGGTTGTCACCAGTGATGATATTCACTCTTCTCTACTCCCCGCTGTTGACCACTGGGGGTTATTCATTGCATATTTTCTTAGTATAGCTTAGTAATACAGTGGAATATATTAATCCATAAAGTGTTCTTGATCATAATACAAATAGCAGAGATAAGTGTTTCCATCTTAATCAGACTTTAACTACTTTGGCCCAGAAAATAGATTTTATTTCATCAAATCAAAGCTGTCACTCAATTTAATAAGTCTTATTATTTTATGTACTAACTAAAAAAGAGATAATACAATTAGAGTATGAGACACCATCAGTTATGAGTTCCTAATCTTTATGACGTTTCTTTGAGTATTTGTGTAGCATTTCAGATAAAATCAGAGTATCTGGCAAGATTGTTTTGAGGCTCTCTAGAGAAAATCCCAGTTTAACAAATGGTCATGTCTTTACCCTCAGTGTAGGCAGTTGAGTTATGACTTCTAAAAACTTGAAATGCTTGGCCTTTCTTCCGAAAGTAATCAAGTCAGCCTGTGTCAAATCATTGATCCTGTCAAAGGTAGGCAGTTATCCACATTAAATGCTCTTGACTTGTTCCAGGTAGTTACCTTTGAATTAAGCAAGCCATTTAAAATTCATTGGGCTCTAGTATCTCCTAATTTGAATATGAAGAAGTAGGAAAGAAATTACTTGGTATTCAAGGACAAGAACATTCATTTTTCACAGGGTTTGATTTAGGCATACAATTAACTACCTGGTTCTGAGAGCAGTGAGAGAACTTGAGTAAATTCAGTAGTTTTCAAACCTCATTTTAACTTTGTCTTGCTTTTTGCCAAATTTTATGACATTTGTTAAATAGTAGACATGGATGACAGTTCTCTTTTTCATTCTTTAACTTCTTTGTTTAATAAAAGGTGTAAATTGTACAAAAAGAAATGAACCTGAAAAAGAAGGCAGTAGGGGAAAAAACTAGCTGTTCCACCCAAAATTAGCTAGAAAGTCAAAACAATTAGCTTGCTTAAATATAGATAAATCAAATTCTGGCTTGAAGTGTAATTGTATCACTGTCAATATAAGTCTTTCCAGGAGTTTCTTACATGTAGCTGTAGAATTTGTTCATTAGACTAGACCACTGGTGTGGAATGTCTGAACTCTCTCTAACCCAGAAAGATAATGAGAATTATATCTCCCCACCATTTTTATCAACGTCGTGTTCACCATCAAATGAGTACTCATGGGCTACACTTGTCTTTGTAGGATGAGTGGCAGTGTACTGAGTGCAAGAAATTTAACTCTCCAAGCAAGAGGTACTGTTTTCGTTGCTGGGCCTTGAGGAAGGATTGGTATTCGGATTGCTCTAAGTTAACCCATTCCCTCTCCACATCTGATATCACTGCCATACCAGAAAAGGAAAATGAAGGAATTGATGTTCCTGACTGCAGAAGAACCGTATCAGCTCCAGTTGTTAGACCTAAGGATAGATGCATAAAGGAAGAAAACCCCAAACTCTTTGATTCCTGCAAGTCGGTGGAATTCTTGGATTTGGTTAATAGTTCTGAAAGCCAAGAGACTGTCTCAAGTGTGGGAGAAGTATCAGATAACCTTTTTGAACAGAGAACTGATACAGAAAACATGGAGGATTGCCAGAATCTCCTGAAGCCATGTAGTCTGTGTGAGAAAAGACCACGAAATGGGAACATTATTCATGGGCGGACAGGCCATCTTGTCACATGTTTTCACTGTGCCAGAAGATTAAAGAAGGCTGGGGCTTCATGCCCTATTTGCAAGAAAGAGATTCAGTTGGTTATTAAGGTTTTTATAGCTTAGTTGAGTCAGTGAATTGTAAAGAAATATTAACAGTGCCAGGTCATTTATCAAAACATCAGTATTGAGCTTCTCAACTCAGTGTGACCCTTTGCATCCGTTCATTAATCCATGTAAACATTTGTGTTCCAGGACAGTTTTGGTTCTAAATTTACATGGAATTTGAGAGTGAGTTCTTTAAAACTAGATTATCAATTTGGGGACTCCATTTACATGAAGAAATACGTTAATTGCTTCATTCTCCCTTCAGCATATGAGAGGGAGCAGCTACCAGTATAAACAGAACATTCATTCATTCACTAACAAACTACTTAAAGACTAATCATTTCTTTAGTTGATTCCCTACTCTTCTGTTAGGGAATGTTCTTAGGTATCAAAATCCAAGGAGGCTATTAAAAAAATGTTAAGGCTAACTGTGCAAAAATAATTAACTGGATTACTCCAGAATGTTACGTGCTACAGCTCACTGTGTTGCAGTCAGGTTGCATGGTTCAGAGAGTGAAAGAAAAGTCTTAAAATACAAGTGCTTTCTTCTACATGTGCTTAGAATAGTGGTTGCAAACATTTTTGCTAACAGACCCCTGTGTTTTTAAAAAGTATATATAACTTTTTGCACATTTAGAAAATTGAGGTATCATTAATAAGTGTTCCCCTCTGCTAAATTGTTGACAGTAACTATACCAGACAAGCTATATAATGTTTCTGTCACCTCAGAACATTCCCTTACTTTCCTTTCCAGGCAGACCCTCCACCATTTCGTGAATCTCACCCTAGATTACTTTTCTTTTTGCACGTTTAATTTGACATCTGATTTTTTTTAGAATACATTTAGGTACTTAAAATGGATAGACTAGGCAATAAATTGTATGTGCTTTGAAGATCTTTTTTGTCAAAACTGTGAAGCTATAGGTTTAGCTGATTAAATTTATAGAAAAAGCCCTGTCATATAAACTGGCAGTCTGTACTTATTATAAAATTAATCAGCCAAATCAGACTTTCAGTCAGAAAATGTTTGACTTTATTTTTAATTCAAGAGGATGCATTCACATACATTTCTGATATAGCCACCTCAATTATAGTTCGAAGATAAGACAGAATTTTCTTTATTTAGTATGTCCTCAGTGTGTCTTAAGATCTGTGGGGGCATTTTCTTCCTACTTTCTGTCCTTATGTTTGATGCCTCTAGAGAAAAATGGCAGATCTGAGGTCTTATCTGAGTGATAAATCTTCTAACAATATAGAAATTGAAACTCTTCAAATCAATACCTCTTCAGATACCCCTATCTGCTTTTCCCATATAAAAAGATCTTGGTGCATAGCAAGGGGTGTGAAGGTGCCATTTTGCAGACTAAGGTCCTGGAATGATCCATTTAAGGAGTCAGAGGAACCCTGGCTACCTGTTAAGCAGAGTCCAGCTTCCTGACATACATGCACATATTCTCTCTCCCTCTCCCTCCCTCTCCCTCCCTCTCTGCATTGTCCTAAAAGGAAAGATTTTTTTTCAAATACAGGAAGTAGAACAAGATGTCTTTATTGGGTGTCATACTTGATTTCTAGAGAGGGAGTTATAAAGTCAGAGAATTTTAAAATGATTGTGTACTCTTGTATTCAATTCCTTTTGTTTTACAGGAGGTGAAAAATGTTAAATGACTGCTCCTAGTATAGCTGATATGCTGTTACTACTATCGAAGTCTTGTAAATCTTTAACCCATGCTAGCTTCCTTCTGGCTAAGCATTTTAATGGTAGTACTTGTTGAATTTGAGACAACTAATAACCTTTTAAGATACTAAAAGTTGAAACTGTGACTTTACAGCTAAAAAAGAACTTTAGAGAGAACAGTGACTTTCTCCTGTAAGAGAAAGGACCAGTGTGAATGTCAGACTTTCTTATAGAATCAGCTAAGTTACTCTTCCCGCAGGGAGGACAGGTAAAGGTAGCTGAGGAACCTGAACCATTTCTCTAGTATTGTTTCTTCATGAGGAATGAAACTCAAGTCTGGCTCTCCAGGCACTGGGTACCAGGACTTTCCTCTCTCAGTCCAGTGCTTTGTTGAACTGTGTTAAACCTTCTAAAATTCAGGAAGTTACTCCCTTCTCCATTCCCCTTCAAAAGCACTCTTCACCTAGCAGTCTGGTTACCTTCAATTTTATTTGCTGGTCTAGTGCTTGTAGGGAGAGATGGATGTCAGCACTTGTGCCCTGTGGTTCCCCTTCTATAACCTGTTTTGTTTTGCTTTTTTAAGAGACTCGGTCTCACTATGTTGTCCAGGGCTGTCTTGAACACTTACACTCAAGTGATTCCTAGCCTCATCCTCCCAGGAGCTGGAATTAAAGGCACGCACCATTGCGCCTGGCTATTTTTTTTTTTTTTTTAGAGACTAGGTCTCGCTATGTTGCCTGGGATTGTCTCGAATCCACAGACTCAAGTTTCCTAGCCTCAGCCTCCCAATGGTTTGGATTATAGGTGCCTGGCAATAACCCATTTTTTAAGGACAATTTAAGAAATCCAAAAATTGTGTTTGTAGATATTTCATGCTTATTTGGGAACATCCTAACAGCACAGGATCCTCCTTTGCCTCTCAGCTTAAATCCTTCCCTCTCTTTGTTCACCTAGTTTTTTCACCATTTCCATTAGCACTATTTAGAAGCAGCTGTGAGTTGGCGTTGAATCTCAGCTGTACCTGAGGAAATTAATTCATCTTGATCTTTATTTTTCTTTCCTTTCTTTGATGCCACTGGAAGTTTTTATACTCTGAGGCAGTGCTTCTTAGAAGCAGTGTGCTGCCGTACAGAAATACTTTATTCACTGCCATTAAACCTATTTTGTATAAGAAATCTTTATAGATTACTGTTACAAGGTAAAAAAGCTCTTAACTTCCAAACACTTCCGTTTGCCTTTAGTTGCAGGTGATCAGAGACTGGTTTTCTGAGTGCCAGTTTCTGCCTGTTTTGCAGCATCCTATTTGATCTGTCTCCGCTTTCACTCGCAAACGTTGCCAATTGGACATTAAATTCTCTTACCATCCTAGTTATAGGCAAAACATGCTTGAGCTGAAATCTTGTGAGGAGGAAACAATTTGTTAAAGTAGGTGTCAGTGGAATTCAGTGTTAGGGCTCACACACCATAGGCTGGTGAATCCTTTCCCACCACCATCAAACTGTGTTTTAATTTAAGTTATTATTTGTGATCAGGGTATTCTGAATGAAAAGTTCAGAGCAAAAATGACAATCATCAGAAAAACTGAATTTCCAGATTGCAGCTACAGATGTCTTCTGTGTCAGGATATTAACTTCCTCTACTTGTACTGTGTCTCATAAACTTTGTATCTAATACTTAAACTTTATTTTTAAAAAAGCTTAGATAGCTGGGCACAGTGGCGCATGCTTGTAAGCGATAGCTTATGGAGTTGTGGCAGGGTCTGGGGAATGTGGTTCAAGTCCGGCCTGGGACAGCAGTGAGTGCTATTTTAGTCCCAAAAAATAGCTGGGTGTGGAGCATGTGCCTGTATTCCTAGCTACCTGGGAAGCTGAGGCTGGGGATTGCTTGAGTCCATGGTACCACGGGCAACGTGAACCTGTGGTTCCACGGGCAAAAATAGCAAGACCTAGTCGCAAAAAAAACAAGCTTAGATAAAACCTTTAAACTGATGTGACCATTTACCCACAGTGCATCTGAAGAATATTGTGGGCTTCCAACCCTAGGTTTGCACGGTGGATCAGAGCCCAGCCAGGCCAGCCTCAAAAAACCATGAGCTTGTGTAATATAAGAGTGAATCAGCTGGGCATGGTGGCATGTGCCTGTCATCCCAGCTACATGGGAGGCTGAGGCTAGGAATCAATGGAGTCCACGGGTTCAAGACTACTCCGGACATTATAGCAAGACCTAGTCTCGAAAAAATAGCTGGGTGTGGTGGCATGCACCTGTAATCCCAGCTACCTGGGAGGCTAGGGATCACCTGAGTCCGTGGGTTCGGGACTACCCCGAGCAACATAGTGAGACCTAGTCTCTTAAAAAAAAAAAAAAAAGAAGAAAGAATCACTGCCAAGCATTTGAAATATGTAGTTGTGTTTTAATTATAACTTATGTTTACTTAGATGTATGTGATGCTGAATAGGATGTTTTGTTTATAAGAGTTTATTTTTAAGGGTTAGGATCATTTGTGACTTTTTAAAAATGTCAGTGCAATGCAATGCTGGCTTCTTTGCAAAGTCAGTGAGAAATTTGATGTCTGATCTTATGTTTTATAGAGTTATTGTGTTGCCTCTAGGAAGGAAGAAACTTGTACTAGGTATTTGGTTCTTCCTCCCCAGAGTCAAGTGGATTTTTGGTATTTGATTCACTCCCCCCAAGAGTTAAGTGAATTTTTTGAAATATGTGGTTTTAGATACTGTGAATCTTCTGTTTTCCATTTAACTGAGTATTTGCTTAAATTGTTCAGCCCTATGCCCTAAAGAAGAATTCATTTGTTGGCGCTGCCATTTATGGATGTACTTGTGCACACATGCACAGTTAAGCTGTTAATGCCCTTGCTGAGAAAGGCTGTAGATCAAGGGCTGACTGTGTCTAGAATCCGCACTTCGAAAATAGTGGAACCTTCCCAAAGTCAATGTACAGTGTTTACCAGTGTCTAGAATTTTGCACTGCCATAGGGAATGCTGAGATTCTTTGCTGGGACTTCTCAGATGTGCGATTAGCAGAGTTGTAGTTCACCGTGTGAGGAAAAATACTGCTGTCTCTAAAGCTAACTTGGAAATAAGGAGTCTGTAGGAGCATCAGGTGGCTCCCTAGGCCTGATTTGGGGACAGTTTTTCCAGATTTTTTTGAGATACCCTTTCTGTTGCTAGAGATGGCTTTGTCATCGCTATTTTCTTCCTTTTAAGAGCCTCTAAATCTCTCTTGGGAGAATGTCCCCTAAGTATTCTGAAATGTTTTGATGCAACAGATGTACAATCCCAGGTAATGCTAAGTACTGGCAACTGCAGCATTGTTCAAGAAAATATTACAGTGAAATTCTACTGTACCTCAATCAAAAACCTTAGAAGAACTGAAAATGTTACTTTTCCAGAAAAAAGTTATTAATATTTCTTGGTAGCTTATCTCAAATCCAAGATGCTGCTTCTCCTGCAGGTTGCTTTTCTTCATCCAGGATTCTTACATTATGTCTTCTGGGTACCTAGCACAGCTAGTAGGATTCCTTATTTCTTGGGGTCAAGAGGACCCACGATCCTAAAAGAGCCAAATGGTGCTATCAGAACAATTCCTTTCTCAGACAGTTGGTTATAATTTGGCAAATGCTTTAATGAGAATAAACATTATCATATAAGAGAATATATGAATATGTAATACGTGAATATATGTAGAAATATATTCATATACTAAATATATGAATATATAGAGTTTGTATATTCACATGTGAGAGTTTAAGGGCATCTAATTTCTTACCCCAAGGCATTTTTTTTTTTTTTAAATAGTAAGTACTTTGGTATCAGATTGTCCCTCTTCCATCTTCCTTACTACTGTGCTTTTTCCCTCAGAGTTAAAAATTATCTACTTCTGGATATTGCTTTTATACCAAAGGTCTTCTGTGTCACCCCCTGGATGGTTGTGTCTGCAGTATCCATCTCTCTTCCCGTTCATCCTAGGGAGTGTTCTCTTTCGCAGGGTTCAGTGTTGGAGTCTAGCAATAAGGACAAACTCTGGCCTGAGAACTCCTCTCTAATACAAATCCCTTGTAGTCTTGGCTTGCTTTGTGTATGTGAGGGAGCTCTGAAAGTTAGTGCCCCTGTTGTCTCGGTACTGAGAAAGGGAGGTCAGTCATCCCTCTTGCTACAGGAGCCTGCGTTTCCTATAGCTTGCTTCATTTTTTCATTTTCTTTTATAATAAGAATCAGAGTGACTTTTATTTTTCTTTCCTCCTTTTAAAAGGAACTATTTTGAAGGGAAAATGAAATGTTTCTGACCTCTAGCACTTGGCAAAGTAGAAGTCTTAAGCTGCTTCTGAATAGAACTCTCCTAAGTTGATAGCTAGAAACCAGTAAGTGCCTGCTTGGATAGAGATAAGGAATAATATTCTATCTCAAGTCCTAGTCTTAACTCTCTTAAACCTCCATTTTTCTCATCTGTGAAGTGAGAGTACGTACTATCTTTCTACCTCATTGTTTGTGGTGGGGGCTAGAATGGGGGAGCAACTAAAACCTAGAGTTACCTTGAATGAGATGTTAGAAGTTGGCATAGTCTTTGTAGACCAAGCATTGGGGTGACATTCAGAATACCTCCTATCCTGGTAGCTGAGCACAAGTTCCCCTCTAAGCCTGCCTAGCAGAGCCTCCGTTGCTCCCTTCCACCTACGCCTCTTTCCGATGTTCTTCCTTTGGTAGCAGAGTTCCCTCTCAAAGTTTGAGAAAAGTGCGTCTCGCTTTGTCGCAAATAAAACTGCCTTGCTGTGTCTCGATATGCAAAAATTCTTGTTCTATGCGCTTGAATATAAAATGCACTATCAGTAAACAGAAAACAGGCAATTTTCCAAATGACATCATCTGATCAGGAAGTCATGCTCAAAAGGAATGGCATATGTGGCTTCACAAAGCGGCAAGAAAAGGCAAATCATGGCCAGCTCACTAAAGGAAGAAGGACATGTTTTCATGTGCTCTTGCCTGCTCTTTGTAAGCACCTGTAAGTTAAGTAGCTCTGTATCTCTTTGACGTTTGCACTATGTAATGCTTTTAATACCTGTTGATTCTGTTGTGCTTTTTTTTTTGTATATTAAATACTTTTCATTTTGACATTTTGTGGTGTCATTATTGGAGAAATATATTATTTTGTTTATAAAACAAAAAATGTTATTTTCTGTTATATACCATTTTTGGTCTTGAGTTGGGCATGAGAATATGAACATTTGCAGTAGAAGTTACTGGATTTATAATTAGCAACTTTTGAGATCTTCCCTTTGCTGCCGCCTCCCCCACCCCCCACCTGTTAGGGTAATGGTTCTATTTCACTTTTAGGTTCCCTTTCCTGAAGGAATGAAGGAAATCTCAGAATTTCGCGGTGTTTTTGAATACTGAGCTAGTTAAAAGCAGTGAAGTGGCATTTCCCTGCTGGAGCCCAAGGATGAGAGACTAGAGGGTTCTCTGTCTGGTGTGACTTTCAGCTACACTGTGCCCAGGCCTGCACTTAACTCTGTGATTGTGTCTGCATGATTGCCCACATTGCTGCTGAGATTTCAGATGGTGCGATGGGTGGGTTTTCCTCTTCATTCAGTTCACAAGTAGCTGCCAGGTACAGGGTTCTGTTGCGGTCTGTGTTTGAGTTGGGGCAAGAGAGAGGGCTCCTGACTCACAAAATACCTGTTGATCACCCACCTGCCCAGCATCATTGAGGGTCTCTTACAGTGGTTCTGCACTTTTTGGTGATGGTAGCCCTCTTTGAAGAACTAATGAAATTTAAATATTATTCAGTCCAACATTTTACATTCACTTTTTGGAGCTTCATTGAAGCCGTTGGTCTATGACTCTTAGAATCTGGGTATCAGAAAAGTGAACCTGCCCACAAAAAGCCTGCTGGCCCACATGTTTTTCAAGAGGTCACTGGCTTATAGCTAAGACTGGGAGGTGAGTGGATGGTGCTGTTGTCCTGGGGCCACCACTCAGGTGCAGGCTGATACACATTCCTTTGGGGCCGCCGCTTTTAGGCTGCCATTTAAGTGATAGCTTCTAAGGGTGTACCTGGAAGAGGAGGCCTTGGGGTGGTTCTAGAAGAACCAGGGATACCCTTTCTACTTTTTAAAATTTCTTAGGTACTCTTTAAATGACTTCAACTGTGTTAATGTGTTTCATTTTCCTGGGTTTTTGCATCCTGATCACTTTGAGTCCTGGTATTACAGATTTATCAGGTTGAATGTAGCCTTGAGGCTAGAGGGAGGCAAGTCACACACAAATGCCAAGTTAATGCTGTTTGGTGCAATTTGCACAACTCTTAACTGCTAAAGGTATACCAGGAATTAATGCCATTAGAAAGTTTCAGGTTGTCTACGGCCATACCACCCTGAACACGCCCGATCTCGTCTGATCTCGGAAGCTAAGCAGGGTTGGGCCTGGTTAGTACTTGGATGGGAGAAAGTTTCAGGTCGAGATGCAGGGATAATCTTGCTACATCCCCAGCCCTAAACACATTTGAATAGTGTTTTTTTTTTTTTTTTTTTTT